>JAECUM010038494.1:0-11754 GCA_016617855.1 Megalonaias nervosa
TGTTAGTACCATTTTTGTAAGTCTTTGGTATGACTCGACCGGGGATCGAACCCACGACCTCCCGCATCCGAGGCGGACGCTCTAACCACTAGGCCATCTTGAAAAAGGAAATTCAGTATTTACTGGAGAATGATTTCATAGAGTCCAGTAAAAGTGACTGGAGTTCACAATGTATACTTGTTCCGAAACAAGATAAAACTTTCCGCATGTGCACTGATTATAGGAAGGTGAACAGTGTGACAAAAAGATTCATTTCCATTACCAAGAATCGATGACTGCATTGATAAAATTGGAAATGCCAAGTATGTCACCAAATCTGACCTTCTGAAAGGCTTTTGGCAAATTCCACTAGCGGAAAGAACAAAGGAAATTTCAGCATTCATTACTCCAGATGGACTCTATCAATATAAAGCAATGCTGTTCGGGATGAAGGGTTCTCCAAGTACCTTTCAACATTTGATGAATATGATTACCTCTGGTCTAGATAATTGTGATACTTACATCGATGATGTCATCATCTACAACGACACCTGGAAAGAACATCTAGCAACAATTCAGAAATTCTTTGACAGACTCACTGATGCAAGTTTGGCAATTTATCTAAAAGTGAGTTCTGCCATGCTTGTGTAACTTTTCTAGGACATATTGTGGGACACGGAAAAGTTAAACCTATAGATGCTAAGGTCAAGGCTATCTCTGAATTCCCTGTGCCTGTCAGTAAAAAGCAACTGATGCGATTTTTGGGTATGGTGGATACTATCAGAAATTTTGTTCCAATTTTTCTAATATTGCTGAACCCCTGACAAATTTATTGAGTAATAAAAACAAGTTTCTTTGGACTGATAAATGTCAGGAGGCTTTTGATAGTTAAAAGCCATACATAAAAGTGTGCCAGTTCTTACAGCTCCAAATTTCAGTCAATCTTTTAAATTATCTGTTGATGCAAGTGATGTTGGGGTTGTAGCAGTATTGATTCAAGAAGACAGAAATGGGGTTGATCATCCAGTGTGCTCTTTCTCTAAGAAATTAAATAAGCACCAAAGAAACTACTCAACAATCGAGAAGGAATGTTTGGCTTTAATAATGGCATTACAGCATTTTAAAGTTTACATTATTTCAGCTCCTTCTCCGGTTGTTGTGTTTAGTGATCACAACCCCCTTACTTTCATCGACAAGATGAAAAATAAAAATCAAAGATTATTAAGGTGGAGTTTGTTTTTACAAGAATATAATCTTGACATCAGGCACATCAAGGGAAAAGACAATTTAACTGCAGATGCACTTTCCCATGTATATAAATATTATTTCATGTACACTTTGTATAATTCATAAGAGTTCTTCTTATGTAATGTTTTTTTACCTCATGTATAATTAACATAAGGTGAAAAGAAAGCTTTATTATATAAATCTTTTTTCTTTATGGGGGATATGTATATGTAATTAAATTATTTGTGCGTTAGTTTTAAATTTCTTTTTATTTTATTTTTGTTTCATTACATTTTATTGTAAGCATAATATTTTTACTGGATTTGACATTTTTCCCAGTAAATTTAGTTCAGTAATTTTAGCCTGATTAAAATGCAGTAGATTGCTACATTATATTTTTAGCTGATCTAGTTCCTGACCTTGATTCTGAATTTGTAAACACATAGTGAAAATGATTGGTCATTACCAAGATCATGTTCAGCCCACGTGTTAGCTCTGTTGTAAACAGCTGTTTTTAAATTCATTTCCAGTGTAGGAATCAATGATTCTTAGCTACTTAGCTAGGACTATTCTAGTCTATGTGCTAATTGACTTGTAGTGAGTGATCACATGACCGATCACGTGAGCTTGAAATTACATTTTAGTTGGGTTTAATTCTCAATCTCAGTGTTTCTGAGTCAGTTGTAAATAATACCTTGAGGATGAAAGGTATTCCTGTTGTTGCCATTTTAATTGAGCTTTTTTATTTAAAATAATTTATTCATCCTGGAAAATACTCTTCTTCATCAAAATTCTTAGACAAAGACATTTACAAAAAATTATTTGGAATTCTAAAGTCGGAATTATATTCTTGGTGACTCAACAAGGAACTGCTGACACATCAACCCAAAACAGGTTATAGAGGACGTCATCGCCTTCCATCTTGCAACTTCATCAAGATTCGAACTTGGATTCAATTAGAACTGTTTAGTGATAGGACTTATATTTTTCAATTCTAGGATTAATTTTTAGATTATATTCACAAACTGTAAGTCCTTTTTCATATTTTTACTTTGTTTTCTAGGGAAATAAATTATTTTGTTAAATTTACAAAGCTTGTTGACTTCACTCTTTTCTTTTGTTACTTCTGTATGAGCCTACACGTAACACAAAAGAGTTCTCCATAGAAAAAATACTGAAGAAAACTACATTTCAGTGGATTGATGGGGTACATAAAATTTAAGAATTTGAAAAATCAGAGAATATTAAAAATTACAATGAATATAGTACATTAGTTTCCTCTGCAAAAACGTACTGGAAAGATCATGCCATTTAGATGGACATCAATATTTTGCCACACCCAAAATGCACAGAGTAACAATCCACTAACAATTCGGGGTTAAAGACTGCAAACAAAATCTTGAAATTATCTTTATGATGGTTTAGGAAAGAAAACGATGATAAGCACAACACAGAAGACTGAAACACTACTTGACAATTTGTGTCTGTATCGGGAGTTGACAATTCCGTAACTAACCCTGGCAACTAGAAATCATTGTTCAGCATGTGAACTTTTATTTAAGTTAGCCCAAGTTTAACACAAAAAAAATAATGAATTTCAAGACTGTTTTCCACTGTATTACCATTGTAGGTTACAGGTCATAACTGGAACTGTCTCCCCCTGATATCTTTACTACACTATGGAATTGTCACATTAATCCACCTTGGTCCCCTACTGACACATCACTTAGGTCACTTACACCTATTGACACATCACCTTGGTCCCCTACTCCTACTGACACATCACCTTGGTCCTCTATTCATACTGACACATCACCTTGGTCCCATACTCCTACTGACACATCACCATGGTCTGCTACTCATACTCACACACCACCTCGGTCCCCTATTCATACTGACATATCACCTTGACCCTCTACTCATACTGACATATCAACTTGGTCCCCTGCTCCTACTGACACACCACCTAGGTCTCCTATGCATACTGATACATCACCTAGGTCTCCTACTCCTACTGCGACATCACCTTTGTCCCCTACTCATCATGAGACACCTCCTAGGTCCCATATTCTCACTAATACATCACCTTGGTCCCCTACTCATGACACATCAACTTAGTCCCCTACTCACGACATCACCTTGGTCCCTTACTCCTACTGACACATCACCCTGGTCCCCTACTCCTAGTGACACATCACCTAAGTTCCCTACTCATACCGACACATAACAGAAGTTTGTAAAGAGAATTTCACAGAATGTTATGTCTCACTTGCTCCATCAATGATATATTCTGCACATTCTAAATACCTAACAAAGTCATGGGAGAGTAGGTCACTGTGACTATTGTTTGCCTGTGATGATCTGTACCCTCCACAACACATATATCCATATTTCATTACTGCACATGCAACAATATATGAAAAACTGAGCTAAATGGGAAAACATATTGATAATACAAACAAAATAGCAACACTGAATGAAAAGTTAACTTTTGTCACACCAATAAAACAAAAATGGGTCAAGTAACACTGTTGACCTCAGAACAAGGTATCATAGCCATAATTTACAATTGCTAATGTCTTCATCATTGTCAACAATATTGTTTTTGTGTCTATTCCAATATCTACTACGCTCTTGCCTCTGCTGTCATGAAATGTGATGTGTGCTTGCATCCTGATGAACACTACACAGTCATGACATGTCACATGTGCTTGCATCTTGATGGATACTAGTCATGACATGTGAGAACATCCTAATGGATACTACACTGTCATGACACATGACACATGCTTGCATTGTGATGAATACTGCAGTCATGACATGTGATTTGTGCCTGCATCCTAATGGATACTACAGTCATCACATATATTGTAATGGATGCTACAGTCATGACATGTGATGCGTTCTTGCATCACTATGGATACAACACTGTCATGACATGTGATATGTTCTTGCTTCCTGATAGATAGTACACTGTCATGAATTGTGATGTGTGCCTGCATCTTGATGGATACTACACTGTCATGTGATGTGTCCATGCTTCCTGACGGATACTACACTGTACCGACATGTGATGTGTGTCTGCATTGGGATGGATACTACCCTGTCATGACATGTGATGTGTGCCTGCATCCTGATGGATGTTACTACACTGTCATGACATGTAAGGTGTGTTTGCATCCTGATAGATACTATAATGTCATGTGATGTGTGCTTGCATCCTGATGGATACTACAGTCATGACATGTGACAGCATCCTAATGGATACTACAGTCATGACACATGACACATGCTTGCATTGTGACATCACGGCATGTGATGTTTGCTTCCATCCTGATGGATACTACACTGTCATGACATGTGATGTGTGCATGCATCCTGGTGGATACTGCAGTCATGAAATGTGATATGTCCTTGAATCCTGATGGATACTACACTGTCATGACATGTCACATGTGCTTACTGGTGCATCTGATGGATACTACACTTTCATGACATGTATGCTTGCATCCTGATGAATACTACACTGTCATGACGAAAGTATTGGTATTTTATATTTTAAACTATTTTTCTACTCCAAAGACAAGATGCTTTACTGTGACAGCAATTATCAATTTTCAGGTCCACCTATTATTTTTCCTTTATTTAAAAAAGATGCTATAGATGATTCCTGCACAAGGCAGAAATGTGTAATAACATAGATGGTTCTATACAATGTTTTTGAAGTTATGCCACTATGACTATCTCACAAGGCAGAAATGTGTAATAACATAGATGGTTCCATACAATGTTTTCGAAGTTATGCCACTATGACTATCTCACAAGGCAGAAATGTGTAATAACATAGATGGTTCTATACAATGTTTTCGAAGTTATGCCACTATGACTATCTCACAAGGCAGAAATGTGTAATAACATGGATGGTTCAATACAATGTTTTACAAGTTATGCCACTATGATTATTTTCATTAATTAATATAACTAGTTATAAAATCAGGTTTCTTCACATACCTATACTCAAATTTTTTACCATCTTTTTTTATTGGAGGATAATGATACATTTCACCAATACTGTGCACACACTTTATAACACCTATACAGCTAATCCAAACAATGTAATGGATTCCATTAACATACCAGCATTATTGTGGTATTTGGAGGTGTGGCTTATAGTGAGGAACTGCTACTTTAAAAGCTAAAGAGAAAAGTCTGAGAAAAAAAATCACAGTAACATTCCTGTCATTGATTCATTTGCTTTCATTACTGTATAATATATTTGGCATGTATCACAACACTGCTACTGATCAAAGAAAATTGGGATGCATTTAGCATTTTGATGATATACAATTAATCAGTTCAACACAATTAGCAAACTCAAAACAAATAAAAAATGGAATATGAAATATTCCAACAGTGTTCATTCCAGAAATGGTAAAAACTGGAGCCAATGATCCATACCAGGTTAAAAATGAGTACATTTATGGGCACATATACCATTACCTGTTTCTTGTTTGTTGACAAAATTCAAACCTGTTTCTTGTTTATTGACAAATTCAAGCACACATCATTTTCAAAGGCACTTGCTTCACGGATTTATTCATTTCTGCTATAAATATTAACTTTTCCAGCATTCTGTTTCCGCACTACAAATATTACGTTCTTCTGACAGCATCTAGTTTACTTGTAAGGTGAAGTTATTTGCATTTCCAACAGGCACAATGGAGAGAATGTTGGAAACGCTACTTTCACGTACTGTGAGATAAATTTCTTTATATGTTGTGAAAGGAAAAACGCTGCCTAAAGCAGACAGCTGATTGAAATGGCTGCTCCTATGTGCTTCAGAAATTATACTGAACTTCTCTAAACTACACCAACTTTAGCAGTTATTCAAATAGGTAAAATGAATTTACCAGAGTAGTCAATACTAACTTTTAGAAGAGCAATAAATGAATTATACATAACAATAAAAACTTTAAAAAAAGGTTTTAAGTTATTTTTATCCAATTTACATCTGAAATCCAGGAAGTGAAAAGGACCAAGTTGGAGCTAAGCAATCTTTTGACAGCTGTACATCTGAAGTAAGGCCAAGCTGCATACTTTATATCCCAAATTATAAACATCAATCATAAATCAAATTAATGAAAATTGAAAGTTATTTTAACAATACCAAGGAAAAACAGGGTCATTTTCAAGTAGCCATGATAAACAGCAAGTAAAACATGGGAATATTTTTTATCTTTAAGAATCAAAATTTATGCAAAGTACAAAATTGCTGAGCAGAACCTTTATGCTTTGAATCAGTTGTTGCAGAAACAGACTACGGCATTGTTTTCTTCAATATTCTTGACAGCTAAAATGTGTCCACTCATCATGCTTGAGTACACATTTCAGACTCAAGTTAACATTTCCCTCTTGAATTAATCTGGACACTTGAGTCTACATTTTTTCTTCCCTGTAAATTACATTAGAAATAAATGCAGCAATGCTCTCTTAACACTGACAGAGACAAGTCTCAAAATTAGCAATAGTAAACTGGGACTAGCAAATTTGCCACTGGTCTAGTAGTTTTTATATTTTCAACAGTCTAATGGTTAGTTAAGTTTCAGTTGTCACCAATCAGCTGAAAAATATGTGGCCCCAGTTGGTTCATGTGCCTTTAACAGATTCCACTCCTCCTTGTTTAATACTTCCCATGCCTAGTTAATACATCTGTGCATGCGAAGAGAAATATTTTATACTTCCCATGCATACCATGACAAATATTTAATACCTCCAATCCATAATTTGACAAATATTAATACCTCCAATGCATAATTTGACAAACATTTAATACCTCCAATGCATAATTTGACAAATATTTAATACCGCCAATGCATACTATGACAAATATTTAATACCTTCCATGTATAATGTGACATATATTTAATACCTTTGACATATTTAAATCCACACATGCATATTATGACAAATATTTAATACCCCCAATGCATAATATGACAAATATTGAATACTTTCCATGTATAATGACATATTTTTTAGTGCCAAACGTGTATTTGACAAACATATAATACCTCCCATGCATATTATGACAAATATTTAGTACTTCATATTTATCTTGTACCTCTCTGGCATATGACAAATATTTAATACAGTCTTTTATGTGAAAGCAATTCTTTTAAAGGCTTATGAATATGATTATTTTGAACTGGTGTCAGAGAACATACAAATACAAGTCAAATGACAGATTCTGAGTAGATGTCTGAAAACATAAAAATACAAGTCAAATGACAGATTCTGAGTAGGTGTCAGAGAACATACAAATACAAGTAAATGACAGATTCTGAGTAGGTGTCTAAAAACATAAAAATACAAGTCAAATGACATCAGATTCTGAGTAGGTGTCAGAGATTATACAAATACAAGTCAAATGACATCAGACTGAGAGTAGGTATCAGAGAACATATGAACACAAGTCAAATGACACCAGATTCTAAGCAGATATAAGAGAACATATGAATACAAGTCAAATGACATCAGACTGTGAGTAGGTATAAGGGAACATATGAAATCCAGTCAAATGACATAAGATTCTAAGCAGATATCAGAGTATATATAAATACAAGTGACATCAGATTTTGAACAGGTGTCAGAAAGCATACAAGTCAAATGACATCAGATTGTAAGTGTCAAAGAACATATGACTACAAGTCAAATGACATCAGATGCTATGTAGGTATCAGAGAACATATGAATACAAGTCAAATGACATCAGATTCTAAGTAGGTATCAGAGAACATATCAATACAAGTCAAGTGACATCAGGTTTTGAACAAGTGTTAGAAAACATATTAACATGAGTCATATAACTTCAGATTCTGAATAGGTGTCAGATAACATACAAATACAAGTCAAATGACATCGGATTTGGAATAGGTGTCAGAGAACATTCAAATACATATCAATTACAATCAGATTTTGAGAATAATATTTCATTATAAAAGTCCATTTTTATTGGATGACTCACCTTATCGCTTGAAACTCTGGTCACTCTTCTGCATAACCGGAAATTCCTCTCAGGGTTTTCTCGACATAGCATTGCTCGGGTCATGATTGAGATTGGCTGCCGACGCCATAGCACTGCTTGGTGCATGATTGAGATTGGTGGCCCTCTCACTATTTCTCTCTCATACACACTCATGTACCACACATAGTTTTAATGCACACAAATGGCAACAAGACCAGGAATCATACACAGTTCAATATGTGAGACATCGCTTATGTATTTAGGTAAACACCACTATTACTGGAACTGCCAAAAAACATCAAATGTACATTGTCCTTCTGTACGAAAACAGCAGACCAACTCTATCAAAACTGCGAAATCAGGGACAGATTTCTCTTTATATGTGCTTGGTTCACACTAGTGATAACAAAAATTGGCAATAGCAGATGATTACTGTATGTGGCGATTGTTTAGACCAAAAAGCCTTCATTTGGCAACTGAAAAATCTTAAGTATAATTTGCTGACTCACTAAAATTTCAAAAAAGAATGTTAGGATTTGCATATCAATCCTACAATCATGCATTGCTGTAAAATGTGACCTTGATACCATGACCCTATGATCCATAGATTGTGTAAGCATGTCACCAAGTGATTTGTCTGAGCTTCATAGTAATTCATCAAAAGTGTGAACAAAATCCATTAAGGGGTTTAGGAAATAAAAGCAAATAAAAAAACTAACACCAAAACCAAAACGCAAAAGTTCTATGACTGTGAGCTTGACCCCAAGGTCAAAAAGGCTTTTGAGTGTGTCACAGAACGAATTGTCTTATCTTCAAAATCATTCCTACCATGTATCAAGGTTTATGAAATATATGCTACTGAAAACTTTTAACAAAACCATAACAAACTGTTGATGACATTGATGCAAATGGTAAAGTGACTGCTGCGTCTCGCTTAACATGGGCTTGACAATAAAACTTCACAGATTTTAGTGATGACAATGTTGCTTCTCCAGCAGACATCAATTAAAGGTATAAATATACTGTTGTTAGCACTTATTTATTATGCCTTTGACTACCATTGAGCAGCCTTAGCAGGGGTGACCAATTAATCCCTAACATAGATGACCAAAACTTTGCCTGACTTGCCTCAGGATATGTGGTAGAGTGACTGACAAAGGCAAATAATTAAATAAAAGTAGATTCTGCAGGTCAGTGTGTTGAAAGGACCTCACGGAATTGACATGGCCATGTGTTGTTAATAAACAACACTTATATATGAAGTATTGCCAGAAAGGGAGGGTCTAATACACATTTTAAGAGTTAGGTGATCAAGAACTGGATCCAGAAAGATACAAAGGAGTAATGAAATTCAGTAAAACAACGAATGTATGACCATTGTTTTTTTCCCTTTTATTCCACAATGAAGTGATTATCGGAATGTTTTTTTTCTTTTGAAATAATTTTAAAATGATCATTTTAAAAAATGTAAAATACTAAACATATGGCCATCAGAATTTCTTTCTACTATCATTTCATGTTATCTATTTAACTTTGATTTAAAACTCCCCTGTAATTATTTTTCTACTTCAAATGATGATAGTAATCAAGGCACAAATAAAATGAAACAATGTTCCTGTGAAATGCCCTTTTTTCATGCAGCTGCTTTATCTAATCAAAACATTTGTAACATGAATCATTTAGCACTCTTAAGATGATTTCCAAACATATTATCTTTTAAAAATTATATATATATATATATATATGTATAGTATGTACACTGTATCAATGATATACCACGAGATGTATAAATTTTTCATTAAAAGGAAACAAAGCTTGTTGAGTTTCCTTTTAATGAAAAATTTATACGAGTGGTATATCATTGATACAGCATACATACTGTACATATATTTTATTTATATCACATACAAATACATATATTTGCCCTTTGAACGGAGTTCAGATTTACAACAGGCAGCTGTGTATTGACCGAGTGAATGAACTCCTCACATCCCCGACTGTGTCCGCTACAAAATGTAGTTCTATGCCTTTTGTGGCTATTCACAATTACCTTGCATATTGATAAGTTGATTGTTTTCTTTTTTAGTTTCTATTTTTCTTCACACTGATTAAATAAATATAATACATACTTATGATATAAACATGAAAGATGGTTTTAATGATAAAAGTAGAGCACTACAAAAACACATAGCTACGCCATTCACATGAACGCTGCCATTCACGTACGGCGCTTGGAAATTAATGTGGAATATAAACTAAGCGAAATGACGAACCAAAAAGAGGTAATTAAAATATTTTAATATATTTACAGTTGATCAAAGTCATTATTCTGCTCTAGTACCACCAACAATAAACTCTCTCTCTCTCTCTCTCTCTCTCTCTCTCTCTCTCTCTCTCTCTCTCTCTCTCTCTCTCTCTCTCTCTCTCTCTCTCTCTCTCACATATCCTTTGGTCGGTTTGACTTAACTTTACCATCATTCGTAAGTCCAGAGATATCGTGGGATGACACAAAATAAAATCCTCTACGTTCGTCAATTCATAGATTTTAGCCGGTATCTTGCTACTATGGTCGAGAGAGAGAGAGAGAGAGAGAGAGAGAGAGAGAGAGAGAGAGAGAGAGAGAGAAGAGAGAGAGAGAGAGAGAGAGAGAGAGAGAGAGAGAGAGAGAGAGAGAGAGAGAGAGAGAAGAGAGAGAGAGAGAGAGAGAGAGAGAGAGAGAGAGGCTTTGGACATTTTCATATTTAACTAATAATAATCGATTTTTAGAAAATTATAGAATGTTTAAGAAACAACGACAAAACAAAACATTAAATACATCACAGTATGTGTACCATGTAACCGAGGAATTTATAATGGTGACCTGGTTTGCAACTTTGTATCATTGACAAACACTGTAGATAAATCCCAAGGAAAGTGCACATGTATTGTTACGACGAACCATATTCTTGTTGGTTACTTGGTGTAATTTCTATTTCAAGGTTTCAATCCAGCCCAAATTTCATTTTCTCTCTCACTCCACATTTCTGCATAGTTTGTCCGTTATGCATGAGAGTGGAGGGGGAACAAAAATCAGAAAGGATTGTGATGAAAAGGTGTACCATATTAAATTCATTTAGAAAACGAGGATTATTAATACTTTTTATCATTATTTTCATAAGTCACTAATGATTAATATGTGGAAATTCATCACTGATCTAGAATCAACTGCAGACAGTCGCTAGAATGTTTATATATGCGTATTATTGCGCCATAGGCGGATCACAATTTGATATACCAATAGTATTGGTATATCATATTGCATTATACCAACACTTTAAATGCCATGTTATTTTTAATGTATGTGGTATATATATATTTTTTAGGGGCAAATATATTAACAGTAAATAGCATACTAATATAATAACAGCCTTTTTTTACATACATATTTGATTTTTCTTAAATGTCATTATAAAAACTTCAGTGAGTTTATAATACAACTTTGCCTGGATTTTCTCCCTTTAAAGTTTGACCCGAGATGTTATAAT
>JAECUM010038499.1:0-14740 GCA_016617855.1 Megalonaias nervosa
GAGAGAGAGAGAGAGAGAGAGAGAGATATTTCATAAAAGACTAAGTATGTTTAAATTTAAAGAGCTTATGAAAGCTCAGAATACTAGAATTGTGAATAATCTAGCCACATACATTTACAAAAGCTTTTAATCACAGTAAAAGTGACGCATATTCATATATCATTTACATATTTTGACTGAAGATTTCTTAAAAATGAATTCGAATTACATAACCTCCGATATTATCTTCATTTTAATACCCTTAGTAATGTAGATATCTCTTTCTCCCGGTGGAGATTTATTGCCAATTAACCAGCTTATTTCATTTGCATCGATCCATTTCTGCATGCATACGTAATTTCATTTCTTACTTTTTTCCTTTGTATATTGTAGACGATAGTACATAGTTCTTTATTATACTATCCACCATTCAACTCAATTAAATGAAACATGCATCCACATAGTCTGTTGAACCATTGGAAGGAATCAAGACTCTTCCTCCTAATGGTGATCTTTTCTTCTCTCTAATGTTTTTAATAATCCTTTGAACGTATTATTTGGAAACTTCCTCCATCTGTGTTAGATATCTAAGTAATTGAAAACTCTCTCCACCAGTATTAAATATTCGATCTTTATTAGCCATTTTGCTTTCTAGCTCTTCTTGCCATACAACATTTTCCTTTCAGCATGTTTGTCCTACTTAACTTACATCAGCTTTTGTTGGGTTTTTGTTGTTGTAACTCTCCAAAAGCTTTGTTACGTGTTTATACATAATATTTTATAGATTCTATTTTTTATTTAACGATAGCATTTTAATTTTTTCTGACAATGTGGTTAGTAATAATTTCAATGCAGGTGTAAGTTCTTACTTTGAATTATATAACGATATTAGTCAGTTATATCCTCGATTTGTTTTACCTGCTTATCAAATGGTTCAGTACTGTATATCATTTGCATTTAATTTCGTCATGTGCATTTTTGAACAACAGTATTTTTGGTTTGAATAATTAGGTCGTGTATCAGGTTTTGAAATGTCCTTATGTACACAACTGTTTCCTTCTTCTATCCAACCTAATGTGAACAACAACACCTTTCCACTCAAACCTAAGTGAAGTGTTAGTTGATCGCATTAATTTGAAGTTGCATATTATCGAACTTTGATCAGCTTTACCCCTAGGTTTTAACAAATATGTGTCTGCTTCTCAAATTTTTCCTTTACAATCTGTTATTGAACTTCATGCATTCCAAGTCCTTTTCTTATCTGCTTATTGTTCTGGTCAGCATGTTTTATTGAAACTCAATAATCTCCAATTGATCTGACATCTCCAAAATCATTAACTAGATTTACAATGTCATCGATTGCAGGATTTTTTATCTACGATATAATTATTATCTCAGCATGAAGGTTTTCCAAATGAATACAGATAATCTTCACCCTCAGCCAGGTCTTCGGTTATTTAAATATTAAAAGCAATGCCTCCCTTGTACGCGAAGGACAAGAGCGTGCAACATGCACCTTCAATACATCCGCCAAAGTCGGACACTGTGTACGAGGTACCTTCAAAAGAATTCAAACGGGTGAAATCTAATTATTGCAAAACGAACTAAACAAATCTGAAG
This sequence comes from Megalonaias nervosa, assembly GCA_016617855.1. NCBI lineage: Eukaryota > Metazoa > Mollusca > Bivalvia > Unionida > Unionidae > Megalonaias > Megalonaias nervosa. The sequence goes on from JAECUM010038499.1 coordinate 1,600, forward strand.
TACAGCAAGATAAATGAAATCATGTAAGTTCATGAAAAGAAAAATCAGTTAATTACAGCACACATGCGTTGTTGTTGGTACAGCTGTTTAAGGCGTTGTGCTCATTTTCTCAGAAGTAAAGATGCTTGTTTTTAAAAATCTGATGAAATTGTAAAAGCTGACAAAAATATTGTTACAAATCCAGAAATTCACGACCACCTATGAACAACATCATAGCATGAACGACGTTCAACGTGACAGATATTATATTTGCTTGAAATGAGTGATTGGTGTATACGTATATGTTTCATCGAGTTGGTGAATCCACGAGTGAAAATACTTAAAGTTTTCACCGATGGACGAATATCCGTTATTACTTAGCAAGCGAATGTTCTCTTCATTTTATGCTCAATTGTATTGGCCAGCAATATGTGTAATAGACTGAAGTAACAGATTTCTTACCAAAACCCTGGCGATGTCAGCGGTTTACCATTTATGTTCTGATGTGTTTTATGAATATCCTCGCAGAAAATATAAACTGTAACAGAATTCTCCTTTATAATTCAAAGTAAATGAATACATTAAGAAACATTTGTTTTTGCACCTTGTTGGATTTTAATCGGTTTTTCTTCAATGGGAAGCTGCTATACGTAGCGCTCGACCACGTAAGCGTCTAAAAATAACTTTAAATTTCTGGTCGTAATTTATTAATGTGTTTTGACAGGCAATGAGAAAATATAATATTATTTCATTCCAGTAAATTATAAAGATAAAGATAAAGATATTCAAGAACTGACTGAAATGAGATAGTTAAATGTGAACTAGCTGTATAGTTTTCTTCATATCCGTGGACCATTTGAAAACCTCAATACTTCATCAAAATGATACATAATACATTTTATTGGTGACTATTTGTTTCAATCGAGAAATGTTAGCAGGTAAAACCTAATGTATCACAGCACAAACTAAAATATCAAAGTACAACCTAGTATATCACAGTAAAACCTAATACATCACAGAGTATATGAAACCGGTAACCACACCAAAGTCTAGTGAGTCTATTTTGTTTATACATGAGTGAATAAACACCATGTGCGCCACCATAGGTGCGTCCTGGAAAACGATTCTATATCTTCTACACCGCCGTCGTTCAGCGGCAAGGCTTGACCATATGTGACAACGCTGATAGACCAAATGGGACAACACTGATGTAAAGGGGGAGGGGAGGTGAAGATGAACGTGGAGAGGTGCGTGTGCCCCTCTGTTAATGATTTGGCGATCGTTATCTAGGGGATGACCTCCCTCGATGTTATTGCCCAGTGTGAATAAATAGATAGAACACTGACAGAGAACTAAGCAAGACTATTGAGAAGCAATAAACAAATACGAGCCCCCTTAGCAATAAAATAAAATAAATTTAATTAATTAATACATAAGCTAAAATTGCAATTACAATCCAACTGATTTACATTAATGGAATTTAATAGCAGTGTTCAATTTACGGATTCGTTCATCCTAGTAACGAGTGGTGAAAAGAGTACAGTGTCCACGCCCGACTTGCATCACCTGGCGTCGTTCTTTCTTGACCTTGTGTATTCCACGTCTAGCGTGTATGCTTGGTTCTTCCTCTTGACCATTCTATTCTGAACTTTCTATTAGCGGACTTCACTCTTGGACTGTCCTCGTCGGGTTTCTCGGGGAGGATATAGAAAGCTGTTCCCTTAAATGACAAGATTACGACTAAAGCTGTATATGTTTCACCACCTATCCGTATATATATAAAATCTCTCACTTCCGTTATTCAGAAACGTAAATAGCTATCCACACTACCTAATTTCTGGCATAAGGTGACCTTAACGATGAACGGTCCTTACAAATTTACTGCATTTGAGGTAAGGTACAACCGTTATCTCTAGTACACATGACTATTACAATATACGTCCAAGTCTATACTATTGTATAAGATTCACTAAATTCTAGCTTACAGTAACCAATAACCTGCAAGACCATTTGAGCTTTACAAAATCATATATAAATATGCAATTACCATTAACTCACGATAAACAGTATCATCCTACAGACAAAGGAAATTAATTCATAAAATACCTATAAAATACCACATTTTTGAATATTTGAATTATATGCAATCCGTCAATTCTATCAATGAACTAATAACCGTAAAATTAAAGAAATAATCGCATAACACTCTAACATATCAACAGAGTCCTGTGAAAACGAATAAACGATACATGCATGGATCGTAAGCATATCAAACACATCTGCATAAAACCAAACGACAAAATAGAAAATTACATGAAAATTAAAATTGCGTACCTTAATGCTGTTTCTTTTCTACACAAACCGTGCGTCCTAGCACTATAGACTGTCTTTTCCTTTCAAGACAGCTATCTGGCCTCTTTACTTTGTTCACGAGGGAAAACTCTATACTTTTAGGTTTCCCACGGAGTCGAAACTTTTGTCTTCTCACAAGGCAAATTTCTGACTAAAACATTCTGATCCAACTCGTTACCTTAAATTCAGATTACTTCCAAAGTGTACGCCTTAATTTTAATTGACCAATTAAAAGAACTGTTCCTAAATTTTCCCCAAAACAATCATGTCTTTCATCAGATTTTGACAGCCTAGGATATGATGAAATTAGCTTTACTCTGAAGATCAATTATTTGACATAAAGTCCGCTCCATAGATACGGTCGGTAATTCTAATGTACTCTTTGCCAATATACCATTACGATGACTGGGTCAATTCCACTGAAGCTTAAACGTAGGCCCTTTTATGTTTCATAGAAGAAACAAGGGGAATATCAAAGTGAACTTTCTCAAAGACTTTTCTGTGGCTTAACTATGATAAAATTTTAATGCACAATTTATTCAACTTTAGGATCCTGTACTTCTTCAAAATTCGACACATTACTGCTGATAGATCATCTGTGACAACGTTGATAGTTAATATCGGTGTAAGGTTTACGACATTAAAATAATCACATTAGAGACATCAAAACCTGTAGGAACGTTAGAAAGAAATACAAAGTAGCATATAAATGAATGTTTGAAGTTTGAAACATTATGTTGTAATAGACGGAATCCCTGAGAAAGAAGTCCATGTCAATAATCCAATTGACCACATCAATGATAATCTAGCAATTTCACTAAGATTTTGTTTTTTGTGTCCAATTAACTGTTTTATTCAATCGAAGACAAATTTAGATAACTCTAACACTGTAAATTCAACGTAAATTTGTTTAGCGGATTTTTGTTTGTTTATAAAACTGACACTCAGAACCTTATTAATTTATTGTAGTTGTTGCTAGTGATATAATATTCTGGTATTTGAAAAAATTCTCTACATCTGATAACATTTTAACTGGTTGTTTTTCTAACATTTTCCATATGTTTACCTGATGTAGCGCTAGATTTCGTGATGTCGAGTTATCTGTGATGATACCAGTTTTTAACTTTTCGCTTATGATTCCAGTCTTCTAGCTTTGTAGCTTTTAGGTTCATCATATTCAACTATAATTAACATGTTAAAGTGTTCTGTCTTTCTAATTCACATTTTCTAATATGTTTCATACCCATTTGCAGTTATATCAAAGTCATTTTCAATTGTCATAATATGGGCTATATTCAGCGGACAGCTAACAACTCAGATTATGAATATAAGCTGTATTTTGATGGTCTGTCTATATGATCTTTTGATATATATAACACAGATTTAACATTATAAAATATACAGCTATCGTCTTTATTTGTCACATGCTTTTTGTTTTATCTCTAAGTCTGTTAGTAATAATTCTGTTGAAATTTTGCATAACCGTCCTTCTTAATTCTTTTCGAGAGGGAAGATGTATTACGAAATTTGTAGTAATTTTATCAAACATCTTTAACAAGACACGGGTGTTTTCATATTATCTATTTAACTGACGAAATTTCAAAATATTTTACGATAATTTGCATATTTAAATTATTTAACAACTATTTTGCATTTGCTTTACTTCACTCATTTGTGTGCAACAAATAAATCATCATTTACTAGTTCAAGATTGATTTTAAATTGTGTATCACATCACTCCTTTTCGTTATAGTGTGCAGTAACACTCAAGTTAAAGTAATTTTATGATCTAAACATGTGTACTTTATCACTGTTTTAGTTTGCTCATTATAAATGTTTACGTTGAAATCATAGTATGAATCTAACTTGTGTCTTACATCATTGTTTTAAATTATGACGTAGTCCACAATATAAAACAATTACATTCTGACCACTTCCACCAATCTTTGCCCTTTGTCCTAATTGTTCCTTATACGAATTAGCTATTTTTGGGCAAAATGTAGCATTATGTTCTTGACGAGGTAAATTAAGGGTTATAAATATATGAGGCTATAAATAACTTTCACCACCTGAAGTTATTCCTAATAGCACAATCAACACGCAACAATAATATATATATATATATATATATATATATATATATATATATATATATATATATATATATATATATATATATATATATATATATATATATATATATATATATATATATACTCATTTCTTTTTTACTGTATTATACTATTTTGCTTTTGTTTAAAAATGTGAATGTTATATTGCTTTCTTCGCTGTATTTTCCTCGCTAATTTATTATCCGAGCCTGACTGGTCTCGTAATTTATGCTTTGTACAACAATACTCTAGAGTCTGTCTTTTAAGTTGTGTACATGTACTGAGTACTGGAATTAGAATTTCTAGATACTTTTATTTATTTATCATCGGATTCGACGAATGTTAGACGTTAGCTTTCACTAGTATAACTTACTAGGTAACGGTACATTATGCTGTGCACATTGCAGCATTATGGCAACTGACCATGTGAATTGACACTTGATGATGTCAAGTTACTGACAAGATTTGAAAATCGACTTTGTCTGAAGTAAGTGTAAGCCGAGATATATCATCGTCTCAAGGAATCTTCTTGAATATAATTTTGTACTAAACAAATTAAAGTTTCAGTTTTAATAGGTGTTTTGTTTACTGAGATTTTGTTATTTGTTCCGTAAAATGAAATCGTATTATAACAGTGTTCTCTTTCATACATCTAAACGTTTATATCTTCCTACAAATATACAAAGCCAGTCAGTAAAGGTATGAATGATAAGTAAGATTCGATTTCATCGGTATGTGATCCTTCCACGGCTTTCATTTCAGCTTTATGGATACAACTGAGCTTTGAGACGGTTAATTTCTTTTTTTACAGAAGAATAAAAGTCTACAGGAATAAGGGCATAACGTGATAACGTCTGCTGGTGTTTTCTAATATAAGAGGTTTCATATATAGAAGAAAGAAGACACCAGCAAGCGTTATCGTGCTATGCCCTTGGAAATAAATCTTGAATCATTCATTCATATAGACATTTATTCTTCTGTAAAGCCAGGAAAGAAACTAGCTGTCTCAAAGGTCAGTTCTCTCTCTCTCTCTCTCTCTCTCTCTCTCTCTCTCTCTCTATATATATATACTTTTGCTGCTTAACTTATATATATATATACTTGCATATACATATATATATATATATATATATATATATCTATATATATATATATATATATATACCAAACAGAACAGAAAGTGCTATCCCTGGATTCTATAGAAGAATACTTGATAATAGTAGGCAGAATTAATAATTTAATACAAATAATATTATCATACAGGTTAGAGAATTTTAATTCGTACTCTACGGAGATTCGAAGCCTAGGTCCGCGAGTAAACGGCACCCATCGCTTTGCCTGCACACACCAGCCCATATCCCGTCACGACTAAGCACGCATCACCAATAAATGATGGCACTGAATCGGTGTTATATGAACTCGTGTGTAGCAGACACACTCCCATGACGACCTAGTAATTAATTCTCATATATATATACACAGTCGTTCCAGATTCCTATGAAAGAAATCAAGGTATATAGGATTTTTTATTACAAAGAATTCTCTAACCTGTATGATAATATTATTTGTATTAAATTATTAATTCTGCCTACTATTATCAAGCATTCTTCTATAGAATCCAGGGATAGCACTTTCTGTTCTGTTTGGTATATATTTATAATTCTTTATATATATATATATATATATATATATATATATATATATATATATATATATATATATATATATATATATATATATGTATATGACATTGCTGGCTAGTATATTCCTCAATAATTATAGTTAATGAGTTTTGATGTTGAATTCAGTTGTGATGAACGATGTTATGGCAATAATGTATGAATCATGTACACAATCACAGGAAAACATACAATGCGCTTAGAGTATCATTTGCATATTATTGTTGAATCTATCTGAAACCAATTTAATGAAGCCCGCATCAAACTGTCTTCCTCCTGCTTTCAATATCACAGATAATTGAAAGTGGAATGAGCCTTTGACACATGTATTCGAGAAAACATACGTATCCAACCATGTGATGGCTGTTCCGCAATCAGTAGCATTTATCAGAAGCCTTGTTCGCGTGTTTCGAAAACATGTAAAAACTGTACACTGCCATATTGCATAGTAATGGACCAATATTATCTTTACTGTTAGCAGCTTCAAAGAACATCATATACGTTCCAACTGACATAGAGTCGATGCATTAAATATATTCACTGGTTAATATATAGATCTTGTTTTACACTGGCTATTTTCGGTTGATTTGAAAAAAATTGAACAATAACACTCTTCAAATATCGTTTCAACTAAATTAACTAAATTTTACTTTTTATATTTAAATCATAACTTTTTTGTTAACTAAGTTTTGGGTTGCTGATAGATCTTCAAAATTGCCCCAGAACACTGTTTCAATCTTTTTAAAATCTGCTTTCTTTTTATACCTAACTCCTATCTTGTTTAACCCACTTTTGCCTTTTAGTAGATTTGAATCCTTTAGCTGAACAAAACTACACCTCCTTTAAATAGTTATGAAGAAAAAGATACTTGGCCATGTAGACTGGTTCATATCTTTGATCACCTCGAATTATCTGAGCATACAAAAGTCCGATGAGTACCCTTTGTCCTTGACTTTACTGGAAAGTATATGTAGTATTTATGAAATATTTTATGTCAAAGAATCATTGACTTTTGATTTTCAAAATAGATAGCAGTACACCTGATTTTTGTCATTCGACTATCTTTCATTTAGCTGTTGATTAAGAAATAGCAGCTGCGTTAAGATAATAAACATATAACACACAGAATAGAACAATTTCTCATGCAAACCGTTAGATACCTGTTATATGAAATTTTGGCAATATCAGTACAATTCGGCATTTTGGATGGCAATATCAGGCTGCAGAATATCTTACTGGCATTTACATCATCCCATTATACGTAAGTTAGCAAAAATCGATACAGAGGATTCACATCTATTTTCAAATATAACAATTTTTGCCAAAATGCTCAATATCATAATCTGGTTATTAATCATTTAATCCACGAACAATAGAATATATCAGAAAGAATTTAATATACTCTGTAGTAACTTTGATATTCCTCATCTTTATAATGGGATATCTAACAGGCAAGAATTTAATAGTCCTGAAACTTATCATAAAATTGAGATGGAAATGACTAATAATGATATAACAAGGCAGGAAATGTATGTTGTAGACAAATGGTAGAATAAAAGATGGTGGATGCAGTACATTTCCTGGCATTGTGATCTTCAGTTCATGCCAGATGAAAAATTAGTATGGACTAAATCATAGTATTAGATCGTATTTGATATTTATTCTTCGGCTTAAAAATATATATTGTAATATAATTGCAGAGAAGAAGCTAATTAATAAAAACATTTACCCAATTATATTAGAAGCTAATATAGTTATTAAACCATCAGAGAAAGTAACGTCACAAAGGATAAAAGATTCTAGTACACGTTCTAATAAAACTTGGAAAAACCTTCAAAACAATTTTCAGTTATTAAAACATGACTTTAATAACTTGAAAACTGTAATTACGTTGTAAAATAAATGGAAGATGGTGAAACTAAAACAGAAGACAATGTATGGTGCCTAAATCGCAAAAGAAAAAAGCTTTACTAAAGAAGATCCTTGTACAGGTGAACTTTAAGGACAATTTGGGAAAAATTCACAAAAGTCTCAAAAGCACAAGTACAAAAGTTAAGAAAATAGCAAGGAGAAAATGAGCTTCTGACTGCGACAACATAATCGGATAAATTCACAAAAACCTATTAATGAATACTAACCTGTTTTAGAAGTAGATGTTATTATAAAACACACAAACCAATAATGTAACAAAGATCAAAGAGCCAAGGCGGCTAACGATTCGTGGAGTACAAAAGTTGAAAACAGGTTTAGAAATGTTGTGATTCAAAAATATCAAAATCATTTGTGTATGTACATGGCAAACCAAACGAACAATATAATAAACACTATTTAGCATATTGTATAAACTCAACTGTTGCAGTAAGTTACAGTATGCATTTCAAGGGATACTTAATTCTAAAATAGATTGCCCAATTAACAGGGGATAAGATGAAATGCAAATATTTTCTATTTCGATTTTCTTGGAGTCAATTTATGATTGACTATCAAGCAGCACAAAGGATGCTTCTAGATAAAATTATTAAGTAGATAAAATGAATACCAGACCACAATATTAATGTTTGGCTTATAAAAATAAAATGAAACTCATCTAGTTAAAGCAATAGAACAGAAGTTATGTCAGAAAAATATGAAGCAGCATATAAGTTTTCAAACTTTGTGGAACAGGTGGTATGGCTGTGCAAGCTGCTAGTTAAGGACTTTCGCGCATTACAGAACTTATATTTCCTCTACATTTTGCAAAATTATGGTTCAAGTTTTCTCCGATGTTTTTAAAAAATCAAATAAAAACTATTACATAATAAGGTTTTAAAGCAAAACGAAATTGTTACGTCTGCTATACGTAAGTTGAATACTGTCGCTGAAATGGCGAGTAAAACAATAATCAGTAAGAAAATAAACTGATAAATATTGATGTGATAGTTAGCTAGTACAAGAAATAGTTAGAACTCAGGACTGCAAAGATGTCTCGTTACCTAAATGGATGTTCCGAGAAAGACAAAGCATATTTAAATAACGTTGTAAAGATATTCTGAGAAAAAAAAATATGTCTCAAGCCCTACAAATAACAGACATGGAATTAATAAAATTATTTGTAATTGGTTATTAAATATTTCATATTATCAAAATGAAAATACATTATATTATATAAACGATAAGAGTGATATTAGGACCATATCAGTCCCATATTATTTCTATTATTCAGAAATGTACATGAAAAAGTTAAAGGAAGAAATTGCTACTAATATCGCCAATGAAAAACGCATAGATATTGAATGTCAGGAACTTACCTCTAACGTTTCAGTAATTCCAAACTATAATTACACAGTCTATGTAACCATCTACAACGCAAATGTTCTTGGATTAATAGTCAGGGATCTATACAAACAACTATAAAAATCATATATAGTTTGTGGATTTATGAGATTATAGAAAGATATATTTTCCTCGAATAATTAAACAATACAAAATCAATTACTGTAACGGTTCCTATTCTATTTTATTTGAGTACCTTCCTATAAATATGCATTTAACAAGGATTTCATTTCATACAATGTTAATAGTTCATATAAACTATTACAAAGAGCTCCCATCAATTGATTAAATATTAGCATTGACGATGACAATGAAACGGTATTCGATTTTCATGGTTAGTTTCTTTTAGAATAGACCATTCTTAATGAGATTCTCATGAATATTAATGTATCGCAAAACGAGGCTAAGCTAGGCATATCAAGAAAAAATATGGCGTCCTACTGTATATCTAGTAACGATCTGGGCTGTTTGCCAGATATTTCTTTTGCATTCGTTGACAATTTCATCACGGGTGTCTCCAGCAGTTCAGGGAAGGAACAGATGACAAAAGGATTCAAGTATTACAGTGAGGAATATGTCCATTCTCTTAAACGTAAGTTGATTTACGTTGAGTGTCCTTTTTCTCTACAGCACACAAAATAGAAGTTAACGATAGAGAAAAGAAAGTATTTAAAGCATGAATTTTGTTTCTGATTAGGTATGGTTTAAATGTACATCTATGATCAATCAATACTGTGGTCAAAACACGCGGTCAGAATAAAACATTTACAAAATGTGCATAGTGACACAAACTGCCCTTTTAACCAACCACGCCCCCCAAACCAGTAGGGACTTTGTGGTGTGCTTTAAATAGTTTTGGGTACATGTCCGTATGCATGCATTTTAATTTGTATCAGAAGTGCACAACCTGGTTGTTGTTATGGTGCTTGCTACTTTTAGTGCCTGGGGGTGGGAGGGACTGGGATTTTCCCTTTAAATGACATATTTTTTCTCTACTGAATCATTTGTCAACTGACAATATGGATATACGATTTTATTCATACGAACACATTTTTTTTTTTGTTTCAATAACAGACTGGCAGTCATATATTTACCAACAAAACAGCAGGATTATTTGTTCAAAGCTGTTTGAAAGCCATTCATATATATATATATATATATATATATATATATATATATATATATATATATATATATATATATATTGTTGTTGCTATATATATATACATATATATATATATATATATATATATATATACATATATATATATATATATATTTAAAAAATCAAAGCACCCTGCCTCCAAACACACACATTGGTCCCTTATTTACGTGAACTTCTTCATTAATTATAATTAATATTATTTTTGTGGTGTTGGTAGATGGATGAATTTTAACACCCAATATGTAAATGCAGACATTATATAAAGTAAACATAATAGGGAAGAATCGTGTCTAAACAATATTAAATTTTGTCATTTTATGTATGAGATATTCTGTTAATCTGTTTATTAAAATAATTTTCTCTTTAATTTTCAGTTTATAAAGATGGAAATGAATGCCTTGTCAAGGGACGGCGTCTTGGATCACAAAAGAAGAACGAGTCACCACATGTTGTTGAGGTAAACGTCATATTCATTTAAATTTAATTCCTGAATCTAATCAGCTTTATATCTGTAACAGGCATCAAACATCAAATATTAGTTTAGGCTTGTGCTGCATGTTACAGCTTCTGATCATGACTACATAAAAAGCCTGTGACAGAGAAATACAATTTATTTATAATAAAGTTATGTTTTTCTGCATATTTCAATAAGCAATTAGATTTATTTCATAAAAGTTTCAACTGTTATGATTTTTAATGTTTCCATTCTCCTATTCAAATGGGATAATTCAGCAGTATGACATACATATTTTACAATTACAAAGTGAGTGTGTTTCCATCTTTTTATATTATAGGTTGTCATTTCTGCAGAAACGGTATCCTCGTCAACATGCTCGTGCACAATTGGGCAGAGTGGTGCTTGCGGACATGTAACAGCTCTTCTGTACCAGCTGGCTTACTATAAAAGCAGGAAAATGAGGATAATTCCAGCTGACACAGTTAAAACATCATTACCTCAGACCTGGCATCAACCTAGGAGAGATAAATTGAGAGGATCAAAAGTAGACGATATAGTTGTACAGGGCTATGATCGTAGCAATCCCCACCGAGCTACAAAGGGTATTAAATCCACAATGTACAACCCTATTCCAGAAGATGCCCAGTTTAATGCAAGTGAGCTCGATTCTCAACAGGTTTTAACACCTTATGGAAAATTTGTGAAGGAAAGCATTTTGGGCTACCAGCGAAGAATGTGCAGTGACTATATATTAAATCTAATGGACATTGACACATTTATAGAATTATTCAGTAAAAATGTGAGGACAAGTAATGTTTTGACAGTGTTGACTGAGAATCAAACAGTACAGTTTGGCACTCTGACAGTAAGTGAGACAGAGAGCTGGGAAATTGAGAAAAACACCAGGCTGCAGTCCAGAAAGGACAGGATAACGGCATCAAATGCTGGAGAGATTGCAAAACGCAGAAAAGGTGAAGCTTAGCTTTTTATTGTTTTATTGATATAATTATGATCATATCATATTCAAAGTGTCCTAGTACATGCAGTTACAAAAGTTTATGTACAAAAATGTAGTAAACTGAAAAGTTCAACACATTTTGTTAACATCACAAGTTTGAAATCTACAGATTATTATACATTACAATGGGTTTACTTTTCAACAAATAAATAAAAACTTCAGTGTTTTGCACATGCGGTCTTGATGTGGAGCTTCGTACAACTTCAAACGTAAGTTGATGCCCGATGTAGGTACACGACTGTACTTGTAGGTATGTACAGTAGAAAGATATTATAAATATCATAATGGATCTGTTTTGGCTTGTGCAACACATGCTGCAGGCAAGATAAAGTTGCCTATGTTCAAAAAATTTCTCTCTCTCTCGTACAAATGTTTCATATGCAGATGGTGAGAAGTTAGCCGAACGTTTAAGGAGCACAAGACATGTGAACACTGCTGCTATGAAGCATGGCTTGGAATCAGAGAGGTTAGCAGCAAAAGAATATAGCAAGGCAAACTGCCACTTTAATTACAATTAAAATTCAAGTACTGCTTAACAGACTTTGCAATAAGGTTCCAAAGCAATATGTATGCATTCAAGGTGCAGTTTTAAAATATTAAAATTATATTCAACATGCACAGATATTTTTCATATTTCAACATTTACAATAAATTCTTGAAATTCAGATCGTGCATAAATGCTATCTACATTACAATTTAGCCATATCATATTTCTTCAAATAAACATTCTAGGGCGGTGTATTTTCTTAACTTAGGATTGTATTCTGGAATACAAAATGAGTATGCTGTAAAGAAAAAAACAAGAAAAACTTATCTGATTTTTATCCTTCTTAAATACATTTTCAACAAAAAAATGTGCAGAACCTGCTTAAGAAATCAAGGAAAATAATTTGTATTGCATAAAAGGACACCTCAGTGTGTAAGAACATTTTATTTGAAGAAGAAACAAAACCACCTTTAAAATTAGTGTGATGTGTGATTTTGGTTGGTTTTAATTTTTTTTTTTTCTTTTTTCTATAGAGAATGGATGACAGTGTCCATCTGTACCCAAGTGGCATAATTGTGAGC
>JAECUM010038500.1:0-33964 GCA_016617855.1 Megalonaias nervosa
AGATAGATAGATAGATAGATAGATAGATAGATAGATAGATAGATAGACAGACAGACAGACAGACAGACAGACAGACAGATAGATAGATAGATAGATAGATAGATAGATAGATAGATAGTGATAGTAGCCTCAGTTTCCATATTTGGAACTTTACCAAAGTTTGCTTGCATGCGAGTAATCTTTACCTGAAATACCTTCAAGTGACAGCCGTAAATTAAACGCTTTGATAGAAGGAAACTGAGTTTCAACATGTTTGTTCCACTCACTCATTTACTTGTATTGATACACATTTGTTCTCGTTAATAAGTACGTATTGTTATGACAGTAGCTAAGACTGATTGTAAAATTCCCCCCAGCTAAAATGCCCGCCTTGTCAAAGGAAGAATTCAGAAACTTTATTAAATCGATGAACGGCTGTTGACCTCGGTTAAGACATGTATTTTTCCATGTTGTTATGGATCACGCTTATTTTTGAGCTTGACGCCGTGGTTAACGCCTGCATTATTAAGTTTCTATTGCACCCAAGTTAGTTATTTAACGCTACAGAGAGTTATATTCTTTTGGGTTTTGTCACAACTCTTCATTATATGCACCAGTGGAAGTAAAAGCATCTTCAAAGGTCCTGCATTAAGTAGTTGCGGAAACCTCAATATTGTTATCACTGGTCATAATCAAGTCAGTGTGTGAATATAACTGTTGCTGAATCGATTTTCCTGTAGCCTCGAGCGATTTAAGATACACCTGAACCGAGTCCTTGTGGCGATACAATAGCAGTGGCTCAGTTTGCCCATCAGACCAAAGTGTTATTTAACAAATCAACAGTGCTGTTCATCAGCGACTTGTGTTGTTTTTATAGCCCTTGCCTGCAGTGCTGGACGCGTTTGCTTCTTTGGAAGAAGGAACTTCCAATAGAACGTTGCATCATTTAGAGTACTTGTAGATGATAAAAGAAACTTTCATCTTTCGTTGCTCCGCAATGCTTTTGAAACTCTTTTTGCCAGGTTCTGGCATTAGTTTCCTCTGCCGTTTTCCACTAATCTCAGCACAGTAAAAGTCATGGTCGATAAGCTGTTGTTATGTATTAATTACATGCATGCAATGTTTGCATGGATGAGTCTTAACCTTCTGCTTGCTCTATCGGTTAAGCAACCGAGCAAGATTCTTTGTCCATACGTAGTGCGATACATACACTGAACCAATGATATCACTCATCAACGGCAAATCAAACTGACTTCGTCCATGTTGCCCATGTGGAGATAGTGGACGCTGATAAAAGCCTTTCTCGGACGTGAAGACATCAACCGCGATTGCAGAGATAACTGTTTCAGATTTGTTCAGTGTGACTTTAGTAACCTACACAGAAATTCGATATTTTCAAATTTGAGTTCATCACGTTCCTGGCGGAATTTTCGAGGCAGGTCTTTATTATCACTAACTGGATATAAGGGTTACAGCACCGTCGATTCAAAACATTAATTGGTATAGTTACTTTTCAGGATTATACGATCACCGCTATCAATCCACGTTGTTGTCATTTTAAATCAATTTATTTCATGATTAACAAAATGTGCATTAAGAAACAATATATGATTTAACGCCAGAGTGAACATATTTTTGTAGCACCGATGTGATTCTAGGAATCATCTTTGTTAACAGTGGCTGACAGTATTCACCTGGTTTATAGGTGGGTCGGATAATTGCCACATGACTTTCTAAATCACTAATACGCTTGTGAAATTTGAGTTCAGTTACTTCTCATTGTTGTGCTCTGTCACGAACTTACTCAACAGTTCAAGCAAAATTGCAGATGCAACACGTTTTGTTTAACCCGATGACGGTGTTGCTCATCCTCCGTATGGTGACGGTGTCGTTCAAATGCGTCTACTATATCACGTGTATCAGCTTGTATTGCACCTTTCTGTATTTCTATATTTCGATAGCTTGCAAATTGTTTTAGTTGTTGTGCTGCTGCAGGTGCATTAACAGCCGGTGATGCATTAGTGACCGGTAGCGGAGCACACTGATTTAGTGCAAGCATGGGTGTCAATAATTCCGGTATGTCAGCCTTTTGCATACGACTTGTTATTCGAAGCCCATGCTGTTGTGCGAGTTGTTAATGAATAACTTCATTTAATTTGTGTTCTATTCCAGGATCAGAATTATAATTACTTTGATTCTAGCTAATACTTCGTTATCTCTCTATCTTTTTGCTTAGGAACAGGTAGTAGTGTTTTTATGGGGCTTTTGCTGTTTTAGTTGTTTTTCTTCTGTCTGTCTTTTACGCGCATTGTAATATTTACTAAGTGATCCACATTTATGACATAATTAATTACGTGATTTCATTCCGATGACACATTTAAGGCATGTCCGAGCGTCTGGACCAATACGTAACATCTAGCATATTACAGAATTTATAATGTGGATATGTGAGAAAGCTTGCCAGTAGCTTCTCGTCTGACGGTGGTTCTTTCCGGGGATTTACCGGTTTCTTCCTCCACCATTAATACCGGCCGCCATGTATAGCCAATCGTGTGCTGAAAGATGGCGTTAAGCCCCACAAAAACAACAACAGCAACAACAACAACATAATTTATAGTGTCATCTTCGGCTGCTTAGTTTATATTTTCCAATCCAAGTCCTTTACATATATGCATGTTTGTGCTTGTGTGTGTGTGTGTGGAAGCTTGTCTAATTGATTGTAAACTATGACTTCTCTGTTTTGTCGTGTTATAAAGCTGCATTCTTATTTTGCACAAACACCCGTAGTATCAACCAGACCAAAAACGGAATTGTAAATCTGCTCTTATAAAATAATTACAACATCATGTTGCAGTTTTCTCATATCAACATTCCTTTGCAGCGCTAAATAAAATAACTTCATAAAAATTTGAACTAAATAACATCAAATTATCTATCACTGAGTAAAATACCAACAACATACATTTTGTCAGACTGTCGAATGTACCCAGTAATATCAAACATCTTGCGAATTTCATAATACGTTTAGGTAGTTAACAGCAATTATTAATTTGATCTTAAGCTCGCGCTGCTCCGCGTCTGCATCGTGGTATATTTTGTAAAACTGTTCAGGTTCCATTCCTATATCATTCCCCAGAACATATGTATAATTAGCCAGCTGTTAGATGTCTTCATCATAACAACTATACATTCGCTAAAATCATCAAAAGTTACAGACGCTGCAGACATAATGGGGATATTTAGTCAGAGACTATTTTTTCTTCCACTATATTTTTGTGTGGGTTTCTTTGATAAATTGATATGATGCACTCAAATGATACAGAGATTTCAGTTCTCTGCTACAATTTTTATGTCTCTGTCATTTGGTAGTTTAATACAATTTATAGAGAACCCAATAAACTCTTTCAAAATATTATTAGTGTCAATCGTAAATGTTGCCATTATATACAACAGTCATTCTTTCAAAGAAAAATCTGAGCTGTAATTATATCTGCACCAGTAATAAGGCTTAATTATGGATCGTTTTGATACAATCTGCCTCAGTTGTAATCACACATCATATAGCCTGCGTATGTATCTATCGATTCAGCACTGGTGGCTGCTTAGAAGCTGTATACAACCTAATGTGGACACCTTTCGACTACTTTCGTGGATTAATGATCCGCGCATTTCTTCATTGCGCTTGTTTGCCAAGTCATGCGGGATACCGGCTGCGGCAATTAGAAACCGAAGTATGAAGACTGCAAAAGCCCCATAACAGTACTACTCTTTCACCTTAGATGTAATAAGTTGGCAGTTTTTCAAGGTTCCCTTTGAACTGTAAAAATTGTGTGCATGCATGAGAGTTGTTTAAAATATATAATGGGAGGACTGTCCAGAACGTGAGATACTTTTCCAAAGACTTAAATTTGATAGAAGTTTTTTTTTTCCTAGCAAATTGTGTATTGAGTTTAGATCTCTCAATAAGTCGCATTCTCTATTCCTGGATAATTCTAATATATGACATAGAGAAAGTTGCCCCACAAACGATCATTCCTGATTAATCTTACGTATTTTATGCTGACTCATTCACATGCTTAGTGAAGTTATCCCAAATAATTTATCCATACATCAAAGGATGTATTATCAAGGTTATATAAAGAAGCCACAATATTGTTTGCGAGCTTGAATTTCAAACATCGTGATATACTTATGTTTTTTGATGGCATTGTAGTTACTTATTTTATCTGTGAGTGCAGACATAAAAAGTCGTCACGAGTTAAGCCCAGATGTTTAAGAGAGCTGATATTCTTAATAAATGTCTGATTCATCCAGTGTGGCGGTTCATATTCCTTTCGGAAATTTAAGGATATGTTCATTGATTTTGTTTACGTGGAATTACAAATATTATTCACTGAATGGTCCACAGATTGAAAATATTCGTTCTCGTTTGGAACACCAGCAGTTAGGATTGTTTCCTCCACAATAATTACTAACGATGTGTCATCAGTAAACAGTGTTATACTGAAGGAAATTGTAATGAAAATATCGTGAAAATAAATTATAACACGAGTGGTCTAATCACAGAAAATTGAGACACATCAACCCTGATATGTTGATAATATGTGTGATTCTTTATAACGACCTTTACATGACAACGACTTAGCTAATACTATATAATTTCTTATCTCCAAATAAGTTTTATTGAATCAAAAATACATTATTATATCCCCCAAAAATTAGCACGCGAGCAGTTTGCTCATGCTGTCCAATGATTGAGATGCAATATACTACAGAGTTTATCCTAGTAACTAATCTAAGTTACAATAATTTGAGTGACCGACTAAAATCAACATCAACCCTCTAATGTTGGAAACTAATAAGAGGCACGAAGTTGTAATATGCAAAGTTGTATTGATATGTTATTAACATTACCCCATCATGTATTGTGATTTCCATCAGTGTAATGCAAGAGAGCCGAGATTTTGTTACAACATATGAAACCTGCTCTCTTTGTAGTGCGTCTGAATGACGATAAAATATAAATTGTATTCTTTCTTTCCTTTCAGTTCGCGGTAAGTGTTTACATTCACAAAGAATACGCATCTTGATGTTACGTAAGTACATGTAGCTGATCATTTCATGGGTTTATTTACATTGGAGCAACAAGGAGAAATTTCTTGACCTCAAACATAGCAGAAACAGGGGACACAGAAATATACTTGAATCTCCTTCTTTTTATCAATGTCATATAAAAAGAGAATGATATTTTGGAACATTCTCGTGCTTAATTTTCAATCAGTCCAGAAATGATTAGGACTTTAGTGTTCTCATACTACACGCCTGCAAAGTATCATTCTCCTTTTTGTGGATTAGAACTATCGTCCAGTGTATTTATCCCTATTCCTGTTGATAAGAATTTATATACAGTCGTCAAGGTGAACCAAAAAGACACTACAGGGACAATTAAGAAACGTGTAAAACAAAAATAATAGAGAAACCTTTTCTACGCTCGTGTGTTGACCTCATGAGCGCTCTTGTACCATAGATGTAATAAAAGCATTTATTACAATTCATTTGGATAAGGATTGAAAATATCTTTGTACTAACTGCTTGACTATATTGTTTTTTTTTCTCATTGTAACAGACACTATGTGAACTATTACAAGAATATAATATAATAATTATGAAATTGGTACAGTATAAAATGACTTTGTGACAATGTAAAATAACACGAATTTGATAGAGTAAAAAAATGTCAAACATCCTACCAAATGTTTTGGAACATGCAACAGCATTCGATTATACGCCAGACAAGAAGCATATTAACAATTAACGTCATGAATGTATGTATTTTATCTCGACTGTATGCCAAAAACAAACATATGTTGCATAATTAAATTAGTCTCCGAAGAATCTTTTCTTCTTCCTATTATTCGCAAACGAAATTCAATTTAAATAATTATAACACAAGTCTCGAGATGCAACCAGATAACATTACAAACGATTATAGATAGAAACAATGAAAATAAAAACTACAGCTTGATAGTAGAATTTCAAAACACTTGTATCATATGATAAATGCAAACTAAGTAATGCTGTTGTAGGCATTTTGTGCTGAGGTGACATTAATCTAAAACTGTAATATTTTACCTGATAAATAATAATTTCAAGAAATAAAGGTCAGATTTAATATCATTTTAACTATGACACTTTCTTAGAATCGCTTACAATTGTCTAACAAAATCAAAATATAAGCACAAGAAAAATAACAACAAAAAAAAAAGAAAACATTTTAAAATTTGAAACACTTATCATTAAAAACACAATCATATTCAAAACTGAACTCAATAAAGATTTTTACCAAACATAATCAGATCATAGTTTGTGAACAGTAACATAGAGGAGATATGATAATGAACATAATATATTTTTCTACATCACACAAACGAAACACGGAAAGAGAAAAATGTTAATACAAGAATAGCCAATAACACATCATATATCAATCAATAAGTTCATTATTTTAGTAGTACTGTTTCCTCTCTTTGCAGACTCACACAAACAGGTACCTAATTTTAGAACAAAAAATCTGATTTTTGCTGCACAGAAAAATAATAATAGTTTGAAATGAAGACCAGACGTAGCACATAACCAGGAATCGAACGCCTTGATATTAAGACAGAAAAGAAAAGACAATCCTCCAATTAGATTGCATATGCTTTACACCAAATATATTTTCCGAAATAGATTGTCAAATAATCATCTTATTTTAGCTGCCAACATAACACGTGCAAAAGTAGAAAATATTTTAAAATAGCATTCTAGTCAGACATTAACGTGCTGGATATATTTTTTCATTCATGCAGACACATGGTTATTTTTGGCCCATTAGACACTATTAGCAATTTTATCAACGCTTTTCGCAAAGTCAAATCTTGAGAAAAAAATCATTTGAGACAGGCTCAAGAGACTATAATGATCGATGACCAATACCCTTCCAACCTATATTGCTTTAATTTCCCGCGAAAACCGTTTAGGTACGTGTGAATTTGTATATATTATCAAGTCGTCTTGAGTAAGATTTTGACAATAGATATTATAAAAATACAACAAAAAAAAAAAAATAACGTCAGACGTTATATTGCCAGAGAGAGAGAGAGAGACAGACAGATAGACAGACAGACAGACAGACAGAGGGAGAGACAGTATTACACGCGTGAAAACGGCGAGGCAGTACATGTCATAAAAGAATGTCCTACCTCATATATGTCGTTAAATGTTCCCCTTGTCCACATTTAATGACTTCAGTTTTGCTTATTTTTAGCATCATCTCCACTTCACATTCAGCACTCGTAGACTCTCCTTCCCAGTTGCTCAGGCAGTATTGGTCGTATGCTTAGATTTATCTTCTCTTGTAATCTATGACAGCGTAACCATAAATCTAATTATATTATTTGGTTGGTATAAATTTAGTACAGTTAATAACTTTATGTCTAAATTTCACATTGTTTTTACCGTACAGTGATATTAAAGTGAGAGTTTTTAGATTATTTAATCTGCTACGAATTCGAGCCTTCTACCCCAATGACTTTGCTGTTTCGATAAAGGACGTTGAATGTATAATGAATCCTAGCTGGGTAACGAAGTGAGTTATGCTCGTAATGTCTCTAACTCTTGTCCGTATTATAAAACGCACTCGCCCAACGATGTCACAGGTCCAAGCGTTCTAGGCTTGCAATACCCTGCGAGCGATTTTACTGCATACAACTCAATAACTTGTTTCAGCTCTGCTCCCTGGATCCGTATCTGTTCCCGGAGTCGTCGGAAGCTTCCAATTTCCACCAACGCTATCGCAAAATCCTTCGTGTTAATAGTTTTATATGTAATGATCATCCAGTATAGTTTACTTTTCTCTAGGTTTTTTCTGAGTGCGCCTCAGTGAGAATTCCGGTATAAATACGTACTGTCTGATGTGTTCGTAAGAAACTTACTTTGCAGGTACTGCTTTCTATCGACTTATCCCCTTCGGTAAATCCGATTGGCGTGACGAGGTATTGCGATTACACAGACATGTATGTATTTTCTCGATTATGGCGGGTTTTGTTGATTGCACCCTTCAATATTTGTACCTCTTGAATTGTTTTCTTTCGCCGGCAAATGTAAGGGTCCATTACAGCTCTTCTATCAATAATAGTATTTTGTAGTGTAGTTTACGAACAGGTTAGCATTGTATGAGTACGAGAAGCATACCATTTCAAACTAAGCATCTTTTGTTTCACATTCGCAACCGCCATGGAAGAAAAAACGTTTTGATTATTTTTTTTTTTTTTTTTTTTTCTAGGATATATGTATGTCTCATGTTTTATCCGTTTCCGAAACATGTTACTACGTTTACAAAATGATATTGATTACGTCTATGATTGGTACAGTGAATTATTGCTTTCACACATGACCTGTTACAGTGCTTCCTTGATGGGAAACAGTCCCTAGCCTTTATTTGACTGCTCGCGTTAATGTTGTTGGTTAAATATAATTGACGGAGACTTTTATCGTGTCGGATGTTTCGATGCATTTCACTCCATTGCTGAAGAAACAATCCCTATGAGGTTTTATGTCCGTCGGAGACATGATCAGCTACCAGGCATATTTGCTTCCCAATGCAACGATTCCAAGCTGACATTGAGATTTATCACAAATGGGAAATCAGAACTATCCGCTTCTACCTGGCCCACGCATAGATTATATTTTAGTATATCCGAGATTTGGTTAATGCCTTTCTCAGGCAAGTATTCGTCGACATGAGCACAAAATCACCGTCGATATTGGAATGATTGTCCAGCTCAAATAATGGTCCCTCAATAAATCTGCAACATCATCATTTAGTGACTGTTCAGGATTCATCATGTATATGTAATGGTGAGCCTAAAACATAAGCCACGAAGATGGATAAGTAAAGGACGTTACGTACTTTAAACAAATTCATAGCTGACTATCAACGGTATTGATGCTTAACGTGTAAAATATTCTGGACCATCACCTTTTCTTTATAAGCGCAATAAGTGATACTAGAAGAAAGCATTGACACTGGACCCCACATGCATCTAGATCCAGCTAAGATGAAGGTGCGATCCGGAGTTATGCACGTTTAAGTTATGATGCTTAATTCATTTAACTCATCCCAGATAAAAACATCAAAAAGTCGTTCATCGTCGAATGTTGTCAGATCTTACATTTCCTTGGTTGGTGAGCGCTTTAATGGATCTTCCCATTAAAGTGTCACTACTCGTATTGGTGCGGGTAGGGTCACTAACATACAGGATGAGCCGCATATTCCAGCTTTAAGGTCTGTATTTACCTCCACGTTATCATTGATAAATTCAAGCGACACACCAGAGTCTCTTATTCCTTCGTTCTTCGTGATTTATGTTAGGGTTCCTGCGAAAGAACCTAGCTGCTTAAAACAGCGCTGTTGATCTCCAGATGAGAGGTTAGCAGGTTTACAGCCTTCCTTTGAAATGTCACACACACCGTCTGGTCAACGTCAACAACAACCCGGTTCTCCTCGTTAGTCTCAACCCAGGTTCACATTGATGCAGCGTCAGGTGGTTGAGTTCGAGCATTTGTAAATGACAATTTGCATTGCATAGTGTTGTAACAAGGTATTATTCCATACGGCCTATAGTTAAACTATTGTTCAAGTTAAGCTCTTCTTTTCAGAGGGTGAACGTCCATTTCATCGCCATTTCATCGCCATCATTTTGTCCTAGTTATGTTTCTTCCAGAAATTGGCTACATTCTCGCTTTGTTTTAGTGTAATGTAACATTCGTAAAGTCGTTTTAGTCTGCGGTGTCTCCAGTTAAAAATCATACATTCACTTGTTCATTCTGTTAACCGTATGATTTTTGGTCTTGTCATTCACAGCTAGTACCTGTACAAAACTAGTTTTAGTTCCATGAATGCAAAACGTACCAAACAGGTTTGCATGTGCAACATATACTTGCACTGCAGTTTGCCGGTTGCTGTCACGGAGAAAGGACTGTTCTTCTCTCATTATGCATTGAATATGACTGATTTGCATAATTCCATGTTGGCTGTTTGCTGTTATGAAGGAAGGACTGTTTGCCACTTTCTCACTGAGTTTAATATATTTCCACGTTTGCGGTTTCCTGTTGCGAAGGGAGGACTGTTCCCCTTTGCTTTGTTATTATGTACTGAGATTGATCAATCTTCATATTGCATGTCTTACAGTTGCTGTTACAAAAAGGACTGTTTGTCTTTACGTTGTCAATATGTACTGAAATTGGCAAATTTTCATATTTTTTACAATGATCCTTTTCTGTGCCTAAAGAAGGACAGTTTAGCTTTTTTTCTCTTATGTATTGAAAACGACAAATTTACAAATTTTAACTGGCATGTCACCTGATTTAAAAAAAGTGATATAAGGATACGACGTGTTTTCCGTCGCCTTTGAAATCCCCGTGACACTATCAGGCGAAGATTCTAAGAGGCAACGTAGCATCGAGAAGCCCTTGTTATGTCGGTGAACGCTTAAGTTCATCGAATACCCAAGTAATAAAATCTCCGCATATCGGTACTTCTGTTCATTTATGCAACGAAAGCGCTGAATCAATCAGCAGCGGATACTTCCGCGTCTGTATAGATGATTAGCAACTTCAGATAGCGTTGCAAGCCTGTACAAATCAAAATACAAGATTTGTGGTGGCCTCACCGCAGTATGTGGGCCAAATAGTTCTAGGTCTGTTGAACAGTGTATTTCGAAGACGTATCGGAAGCGCTAATGTACTATTTGTTCTCTAGTAATTCAAAATCCGTCAAAGGACGAGCTTCCGTGGTCGCCAATACGAGGCCATAACAGATGATTTCTCCAGCTCGGGCAGGATAATACAAAAACATTTACTTTCTCCGAGAACACTAGCAATTGATATTCTTCAGAAACACTAGGGATGCTATTCTGGCAGCGCCTAACGTGGCCACTTCTTCAACCACGGAGCCAAAGTCGCCATCAACGTTGGAATCGCCACTAAAAATGAAAATATTCCGCTGCTGATTTGCATTTTCATCGCCTTAGTAACACGCGCTTTAAAGTGAATGTCGATCCCAGACTGCTTGTGAAGGGCTAAATGCTAGAGTGAAAAGAAAAACATCATGGGGAACGTATTGGAGTCTTTGTGTGAAATAAGAATTCTCGATTCAACGTTTTTATCTCGGACCATGTACGAGAACGATGTGTGATATGCGCATACGACATGATTATTTTGCTGTCAAGCACAATTTATTCTGAGGGTTCCTAACGACCATTTAACTGCAGCTAAAGATCAGACACTCCTAGCTTGTCTTGCATTGCCGCACTAGCGGTCTATCCGCAATCCACTTGAGCTATGGTTTACTACACTACAGAACACCTATCTAGGAACTTTGTCACCTTGCTTGGTAATTATTTGCCATTCTGACTGTTGTAGGCTGCTCTAAATCGTTGATAACGTTGGCTTGCTTCCAGAGTTCATTAACGACAACTAACGTAATTACGTGAAGGGGTTTTCAAACTAAGATTGACAACACAACCTTGCCAGGAGTGGCACCATCATTCTCTCCTTTCTGTGTAACATTATGGTGTCATTGTCTCCAAAAATTACATTGCTGGTAACTCTCCAAAGTCTGAATATTTTACTGTGAGGACTTTCACACGAAAACGATAATGAATGTGCATGACGTTTCCCTTAAAGCTTCGCGAATCATTACTTAAAGGTTTAATTGAAGGCAAATGAACTTAGTTTGAATAGTTTATATACATATTGTCTGCTTCTATCATGCTTCATTGGTATTTATTTATATTGATAAAGTTCATCAGTGTAGTGTATATTTGTTTCAAACAAGTTTAGTTTCTAAAATATAAGTCATAATAAACTTGGCAGAACTTGTAGACATTAGTGGAGACAATAGATAGAATGATTAAACTATGCATTGTTTATAAGGATCTCAATATAATAACTGGAGACATAAACTAATAGCCTATCACATTTTATTTCTTTGCATTAATGTATCATTAAATAAATAACGTATTTTAAAACTATTTTATAACATAGTTAAAATATTAGTTCGATATGATCATCCACATAACGTAAGCATGTAATGAGAGAATTTATGAAACGTGTGTGTGTGTGTGTGTGTGTGAGTGTGTGTGTGTGTGGAGAGAGAAAAATATATTTAATTATGAGACGATGCCCCATTTAAACGAACTGGATCTATATCACCTCATACTGTATACAATGTAATTGTATTCCACAGTTTGACGAGCCTATTAGCAGAGAATGTTAATACACAAATAAATGGTGAATTTGTTTCAGAATTTGGTCTAACAGTGCAAATAATTGAGTCAAAAGTGAAATAAAAACCAACTCAAATCGACTTCTAGATAGACAGTCTCTCCATCTCTCTCTGTCTCTCTCATGCACAGACGCACACGTATACGCAGAATTACAGTTTTTAAGTTAGACAGACAAGGCGGGTGACTGCCAAGAGCAGGCAAATAATCAAACAGCAGCAGATTCTAAAGTATGCAAATATGGATTTGTTAAAAGTGTATTTAGTTTGCATATGCAAACCTCTAGTAAGTTTGTTATATTATTCAATGGTGTAAAGTTCGTTAAAGCGTCTGATTGTAAGATTTTATTTTGGGCATTGTGAGGGGTGCTGCAACTATGACAGCGCCTGTAGGAGACAAAATCATATATTCGTCACAGCACATAACGCACACACACACGCACATACACCCTATCTTTTATAACTATAAATAATATGTATATTTCATTCAATATGACGAATACGTTAACGCATATTTTGAATGACATGTGTTGTCATTGTATTCTTAATATTGTTCTTCTCGTCGTCCTCTTCAGCGCTGTCCTTTGTAAGCATTTGCATTAGCTGTATTATATTTAGCTTTTTCAATGATATCGTTTTGAAGCAGTTTCTGCAATAAAGTATGATTCAAAAATACAAAGAAAAGTTTTTGCTACTTTTGTCCACTTCTAAAATCGAACAAATGACGACAGGAGCAAACGCGGGAAAAAAAATTAAGTCGGCATTGCATTCACTTCCCAAATGTTCAAACACACTTTTAACAAGAATATACTTCGCGATCTTTTAGAGACCACTGTATTAACAAATTACAAACAAAATCCACAACAACACATTTCATTTGTTATTGTCCCCACGAAGGATTCGATCCAACTCTTCCATTGTTTTCACTCCTAGCTCTAGGCAAATCTTCTGTGTTTTGTTTCATTTCACCTTAATATTCTCTCCATTCTTGTTTGATGCTTTACTCTTATACCCACTCAACCGAACTTTAAAAGTGACATTATCGAAATGGTTCTTGTAACGTTCTGTTACAGAATCTCACCAGTTGTTGAGTAAAAAATAATCAACAAATGCAACGATATCATTACTCCTTCATCATTTTGCGGCGAAAATCGTTTCAGCCCGTTTTATCTTTGACTTGCGTTTGGATGATTGATTGGAGTATGTTCAGTTGTCTCCTCGACGCCTTGGTGGTCTTTCACGTGCAATTGTTGGAGACGTGTGGTTATCATATACGAAGGATTCGGACCAATTTTTTCATTGTTTTTACTCCTGGCTCTAGGCAAATCTTTTTTATTTTTTTTTGGTTTCATTTCACCTTAACATCCTTTTCATTCTTGTTGGATGCTTTGCTCTCATACCCACTCAGCCGAACATTAAAAGTGATATTATCGATATGGTTCTTGTAACGTTCTGTTACAGAATCTCACCAGTTGATGGGTAAAAAATAATCAACAAATGCAACGATATCATTACTCCTTCATCATTTTGCGGCGAGGATCGTTTCGGTCCGTTTTATCTTTGACTTGCGTTTGGATGATTGATTGGAGTATGCTCAGTTGTCTCCTCGACGCTTTTAGTGGGCTTTCACGTGCAATTGTTGGAAACGTGTGGTTATCATTCGACACATAAAATAATGTTTGTATTTTGGTTGCGACCTCGCTAAAACATTCTCTTGCGGTTGTCTTGCCGGTTAGGCATCATATCTTTGTTTACGTTGCTGAAGAGCAAATAGTCCTTGTGATACTCGCTGGTGTCAATTTCGCACGCAAGGGATGCGTCATCCCTGTACGGGTAAGCCTCATTGCTGACAATGTGAATAAAAAAAGTCCCTTTCCGTATACAACATCTCGAACATGTCGCCTTACCACGGATTGGTCTTGTCATATTAAAACCTTTACACGAAAAGCAATTGCAATCCCTTGACGTATTCCTTCTCGGACTCGTCTGTTGCGGTGGTGACGTTCTCACCTAGATAAACGAAGACATCCAAGTACACTGACAAAACAGTATCACCCAATGAACTCACAGATCCCGCAGTCTGAGCCGTACAATACAGCTGCAGGCTTTGTACGTGGACGATATAGTTGAGTTTCCAGGTTTAGTGTACTAGACAAACTTACGAACGGAATCGTTGATGCGGGGACAAACATCCGTGGTGGACCGAGCTCTTCGGGAACGGATAATCTTTGCGTGTTGAAGCTTGTCCAGATATTCCATGTTGACGTAAAAAACGTACCTTACATCAGTGTAGCTGTCATACTCATGTATGTTCGTGAAAGGGAACGTTTCCATGGAAAATCACCTACTCATCGTCTCTATCCCTTCGACGGGAAGTAATGCGCATGATTGAGCTTCTACACGGGGATGACGGTATCATGGCATTTATCACGAACCGTCTCAAAGGCATTTCCACGGATCATCATATCAAGTCATGGTAGTCACAAAGATTTCGACCACCAAATGAGGACCATACAGTGTTCACATGCGCAAAGGTTTCGTCACAACTCTTTCGAGTGACGGCGACGAAAGGAATACGTCAATCGGTGACAATTTCACTTAAGAAAACATTATTTATTTATTCATATATTCGTAAGTATACTTTCCTTTGCAGGTGAGCAAGCTGCAATTTTCAAGTGCAGCACAGTGGCATCGAGGAGAAATTGGAAAATGATAGCCTCCGTAAGAAACTCCCCTGGACTCAATCTTGTTACGACTTTTCAACAGTTTCTTATTTGGACATAAAGTAATTGTCTGTGATGTTAGGAATGCTAATTATTGGTGCGTTCGATCACGTAGAGACTCCTCACCTGATCAATTGTCCATCGCACGCGCGCAGGCTATTAAGCACAACCGGAAATCTTGTTTGACCGTGGTACATTCGCAGTTATAGATTGCATGCGACGTGCACGGCTTCTCTTTATGCAAGTCATGTATCATTGATAGCGAACTTTGAATCTTCCATGCGAAGTTAGTTGTCCGTGTCCGTCAGTTTCAAAGCAACCACCAGAGATCGAAGAATGAGTGGTCGCGGACTAGGCAAGCCGTCGTAGTAGCCATTTCACGGTACTCTCTAACGATTTAAGAAGCAATGCAACAGTCTTGCCAGGATACAACATTTTCGACAATATCGATCTGTCTCATCTGGCCGTTGTGTAGCAGAACCCACATGTGACTTGTTTACTAGCAGCAGAGAGGGTGAACAGACCATTTTGCTTGAGACCTTATTTACCAAAACTAAAGGTTCCTACAAAAATGAAAATAAGGTTAATAACCTTAATCCGAATCCATTAACCGAGCACATTTCGTTGTTGCGGCCGCAATTATTGCGGAGACCGCGTTAACGAAATCTTGTGGGTTAGTTCGTTTTTGTTACTGGTTGTTTGACGTGTATTTTCCAAATTTGTATGCAACTCTTGTACGTCATGATCACGTACGCGTGGTCGTTTTACCCTATCTGCTGCTGTAATTAACCAAATATTTTCTCAAGTCCGTTTCGATATCTCGACCTAGAATCATGTAAATGTATTGTTATAAAACCAAACCGAGTAACTTGTGCTTTTGAAAAAGGTTTTTGAACTTAATCATATCCATGCCCCCTGAACAACAAGTATAATAAATATTTTGCATGGTATGATTATCAACTCCGTTAAACACAATTAAAATATTGCAGTTGTGTCTGGCTATTTTAGGTATTTGCGTATATCTTTGAGTAACATAAATCGCGTCTGTGTTTATATATGTACCTCGAGAAAATATCCCAGCTGGATTTGATTGTTTGTCCAGCATAATATCATCGTACACTACTAAATTATTAATAAGTCCATCAAGGTCATCTACTGATGTCGCTTCATCAATGCTGGTAATATAATCAATAATATCATTACCGTCTTCATCCAGCAACTTTGCATTTTCATTAAAATCTTTAAGCACTTCATAGCATCGTTGATCATCTACAGATGGTGCCACTAAATATAACTTATCCCATTTGATACATCTCATTATCAGATTAAGCAATAATTGCGTCTTACCACATCCAGATGGCCCAATTATCATCATTCTAATAGAATTCGGTAGCGCTGGTGATGTTTGACTGGCTCTTGCTTTCGTGTCGCTGAGAAGTCAGTTATATCCATAATAATAAATAATATGAATCTATATTGTGTTCGATGCAAGGCACCCACTCCCACCTTTGTTGGAACCAGTGGATTAACAACAATAATAACAAAAAATAAAAAACGCGCACTGACAGGCAAGTGTGAAAACTGTGGTACAAGCAAATACAAATTTATCTCCCTTGACAAGTCTACGAAAACAGGTGGTGATATCGCTACTTCGCTGGGAAAATTACCAGTGTTCGAAGTATCACGGAGAAAAACATTTACCCGGATACAATTATTGTGGGCCTGTAACTCGACTTGATATCCGACTTGACGAAGGAGATCACCCAAGACCAGGAGAGTATCCAATAAATAAGTTTGATCAAGAGTGTCATGTTCATGATGTTGCGTATAAAAACAAAGATTTAGAACATAGGCATCTCGCAGATGTGAAGTTGATTCATGCGTTAAATTCTATACCTGATAAATCTCTTAGAGAAAAACTTGCTAGTTTTCTAGTGAAATCTGCTATGAAGGGTAAACTAATGCTAGGGGCTGGTAATTAATTATATAACTATTATAATGGAATATGTTTATTATAACCCAAAAAGATATTGGAGAGGCAGAGCAGCTATTAGTAAACTTCCTGAAGCAGCAAAAGTCTCACGTGTTGTTGCTGCAGCGTGGTTAGCACGACAGGCAATATGGCAAATCTATCTACGTCCACCTAAAAAAGTTCAGTAGGCACATTTTGATGTCAGCGCTCCCAGTGAGGTTCATCAAGCAGATATTTTGTTTTTACCACACGATTCTATTAAAACACTTGGACGTCAATCACGCACAAACAAATACGCGTTAACTGTCGTTGACGTTGCAAGTAGATATAAAGAAGCAGAACCATTATCAACTAAAACAGCATCTGAAGTTGCATCTGCGTTTCAAAGAATTTATCAGCGAAGACCTTTGCGATGGCCACATTTGCTACAAGTTGATCCTGGCAAAGAATTTCTTGATACAGTATCATCTTTGATGAAAAAAAAATACTGTCAAGATCAGGCAAGGACACACCGCAATTCATCGTGATCAGGCAATAGTTGAACGATTTAATCGAACACTCGCTAAGCGGTTATTTTGATATCAGTATGCGCAGGAAATAATTCAAAATGACAAGAGATCTCGTGAGTGGGTTGCAAGTTTACCACTGTGCGCAGATTCAGAACAAATTTGGTGCACTGAATAAAGTTAAATACGGAATAGCTGATAATGGGACTACCATTCATGTTGCACCGAGAGCGCTTCTGCGCCAACAGATAATTTGTGTGAGATAAGTGAAGCGTGTACGATATACCAAGTTGACTTAGATGAAGATCGTTACGTCATTGCAGCTGTCATACTCGTGTATGTTTATGAGAAGCAAAGTTTCAATGCAAACGCACCTACTTATTACCTATCCCCACATGTTGTCTGTATCCAGGCGCATGCTGAAACTATTTAGGACTACGCTGTTTTATCACACCACGAGTGCGATCGAGGAAGATTGAGTATGGATCGCCATTGAAATCCTGCAACAGATTGCACGCTAGACAAACAGATGCTGGTCACTGTCTGTGAGCAGCTCCAGCTCTACCTGTGTGTTTAACCCCAACGCAGTCCATACCATTCCCGGCAACGAGAAGTAATGCGAGGGATCTAGCTTGTACACCTGCATGACGGTGTCATGGCATTATCACGAAACGTCGAAAGGACTTTCTCACGTATGTGCGCAAATACAAGTCATGGTAGTCACACAAATATCGGCGACCAAACGCTGTCCAAACTGTATTCCCTTGCTCAGAGCTTTCGATGGATAGGCTTTCGCGTGACAGAGACGAAAGGATGGCGTTAAGCGGTGGCAATTTGGCTCACAAAACCTTTACGTTAGGTCAAGTTCTCGTAGGAATAGTTTCTTTTGCAAGTGAGTAGCTCAGCGGAATCGACGAATAATTGTCAAACGATCGTCTCTACGGAAACTCCATTGGATGCAATGTTTCTAATGAGTTTGTCAAGACTCTCTCACCCGATCGTCATGAAGTTTTATTTCATATTTTGAGTGATAATTATTGGTTCATTCGATGACATTACAACTTGATAATCAATTGGCCATCGAACACGTGCACGGTATGAGCAGAAACGGAATTATTGTTCGTAGTACATTCGCAGATGTAGATTGCATGCGGCGTGTATGGGGCTTCTCCATATGCACCAGTCATCCGGTATTGATAGCGAACTCTGAATCTGTCAGGAGACGGGCATTGCCCACAACCGTCGGTTTCAAAGCGACCACCTCAGGTCCAACAAGGAGTGGCCACCGGCAAGGCAAACCGTTGTTGGGTCCATTTCGCCGTAACCTCGAACAATGGAAGGAACAAGGCGGCAAAGTGTTGTCATGATACAACATTGGCGACATTCTAGATCCGTCGCATCTGGCAATTGTGTAGCAAAACTAGCATGCGATATGTTTAGCAACTTGGGTTGTATAGGTCTGAATGGCAATGGTTTTATGATAAATGGAACTCACACGAACGTTCAGCTATTCACAGTTCGCTTAAATACTTGTATGGTTCTAGGTCTTAAATTATATAACAGAAAGAAAGTGAAAGCAACAATTCTAGTAAAATCAACAAGTAATTTACTTACCTACATTACAAAGTGAAAATTAAATATATACCTAAAATATCCAGAATTAAATTCCAAATAATCCTAAATATCCTGTCACAAGTCCAATGCTATAGAATGTTCCGAATTTATTCCAGTGGTCTTGAATATCCTGATATATTACAATCATGCAATCCATTATGTATTTGAATGTTTTCATAAAATAAAATATAATGTATTAGTTCAAAAGACGGAGGACACTTTTGTAATTCTAATGAATATTACAAATGAATAATTCCTCTCGAATTATATATGATGTTAACAACACATCTGCAAGCTCTAGTATTCAATTCCAACTCACTGTTAAAGAACTGGAATTAATTATTTGCTTCTCAAATCCCTATTTATATATTTATATTTACACATTTGCTGGACGTGGTGTGATTAATGCCAAAAGCGAATTCCAGTCCAGTTGTCAACAAGACTTGGTCTGCAATATTCCGAACTCTAATGATATAATCATTATATTTGCAACGTACAATCATAGACAAAGATTATCTATATAAATATTTCTGATTACACTATCTAAAGTATAACATACAAGCATGGACAATTATTCAGCCCAAACTAAATATACATAACACAGCCAATACAGGACATTCATCTCCCATTGCACCGACTTCAAAATATTCTTGCTAAGCTCTGGTATGATTGTACGCTGGATTAACTTTCCCCAAACACACAATGCAAGTCTTGAACGTGCAGCGACTGCTGCATGATGAATATATTCAGGCGGAATCGAAACGGATATCGTTTCGTCCTGTGCTTCTTGCACCGGCAAAAACAACCGGGAAAGAATTTTATTCTCGCGTTATGATTCTACCCGTCTGGACCGTCCATGTGGACCAGCGACATAAGCTTAGCATCCGTCCGCCTATATGAATATTTGCTTTGCACAAGTGGGGATAGTGTTTATCATTTAAGTGGTTGTTCCACACGAATATATTGACGACCATACAGTGGTTGCGGTCCTCATTCATATTAGAGTGGCTTCTGTACAGGAAATACTGTTT
The DNA here is from genome assembly GCA_016617855.1 of Megalonaias nervosa. Classification (NCBI taxonomy): domain Eukaryota; kingdom Metazoa; phylum Mollusca; class Bivalvia; order Unionida; family Unionidae; genus Megalonaias; species Megalonaias nervosa. The sequence continues at coordinate 20,151 of JAECUM010038500.1, forward strand.
ATCAAACAGAAGTTCCACACAGGTGTTGTTGGTATTTTTGATGATCTGCACTATCGTGTGAGAGATGCAACCCGGGCATGATCGCTCATTAGAAACACGATTTGTCATCGTTTCTCTTGTTTATCAAAGTCCTATGTGGAACATACTTTGGTGTTGGAATATAACTCCCCGAAAGGCTTTGCTCGGGGAAAAATAATGTCCAATGGATAGAGTCCATTATGAACCGGCTTAGTTTTTCTACTTTTCGAGGATCGATACAAAAACATTGTCGATGTGATCGATGGCCTCGGTGCCTTCCCGGTTCAAGATTATATACAGGCCATTCTTAAACGACAGGATACATAATCAAGTACATATTGAGAACAATGTCCACATTAACCATGTAGGTGCCCGCGTGTCGTAACGTTGGCACGATTCCAGGACGTATCTTCGAGAGAAGCTTCATATCGTCGTTGCCTGGCTTTGTACGCTTGCGGAATGATTGAATGGTAATTTGTTAAATCACTGTAGCGCATGTGCAACTTAAATTCTGGTGGCTATTGCTGACGATCATACGCGGAAGTCTAATATGCTACAGTGGCTGCGAGAACATGTCGATTTTCTACTTTTTCTTGTGCCTGTCGACTTTCTAAGCCCATAATTTTCGCGAATAATTTGAGTTCATTCACAGTTTCCCTCCTAACCGGATGTGGATCATCCACGAGTCATAATACTGTCAGTAAATCTGCAATGTATGTACTTCTTATGTAGTCTAGAGAGAAATACCTGCGCTAATTCCTTTATGCATATTTAACAATAAACTTTTGTCTAATTGCTTAACAGGTGATTCTAGTTTTGTGAAATTAGATGCATTTTATCAAATTACGTTTATTTTATCAAGATTGGAAACAGCACTCATCGATCTTTGTTATCAGTACATTGATGTTTCTGTTTACGTGGGATTTTGTTTCTTCAACACCGTCGCAGTTATACCATGCCGGTTTTTCCTTCAGCGGAGACGACATTTTAGCGGGGAAGATTTTGCCGACGCGCGATATAGAAATTTTCATACCGATCCGCTTCCCCGGCATACCTAGTTACGCGATTTGACTCCTATACGGTGCATTTGAATCACGAAACGCGAGGAAGTGTGATTTTCAGTACTGGTCATATTCTGTCGCAATGTTCACGTTTTCCAGGACAAAAGCTCTCTAATCGAATGAACCACTGTGCTGTCAGACCTGTAACACACACACACACACACATATATATATATCATCTTGATTCATAGTGCTAACAGCTTCCAACACCTCTTGGTCAAATTAAACTAAATTCGTTTGTATGCAGCATTATGTCATTCACTAACCATAGATAAACGTGGCAATCTTATTGTTGATGTTGAAATCCGGATTGGTGTCTCTTATAGAGGGATATTTAACTATGTGTCCGTCTCTGCAGCGTGTTATCATCTTTCGGCTAAAACTAAAAATTCATCAAGCGGTTTTCTGGAAAAATCAGTGAATACGTTCCTTCATAATAGTGATTTTCTCCAACAACAAACGTACCATTCTTTTGCATGCTCATGTCCAAACATGGTATATTTGGCTGAACACTTGTCATTCAACTTGAGATTATCAACAACTATAATTTCTTTAAGAAGAAATATGACAATATCTCATGCTGTTTATCATTTATAAATATTACTTGTTCTTGCAAATGAATTCCTATTGGAGTTTGCATATAGTGTATGTTAAAAACATCTATCGCTGTACTCAATGTTTTCATTGGTTCCGAAGTCATCTATCTCTTCATTAAATGTTTCAATCCCCTGACTAGGAGTTTCAGTATCTTCAAGGTCGTCAACGTGCAATCGCAGCGGGCTACATCATTGGCTTCAATTTACTTGAATTATATCATGAAATGACTTTTCACGCCATTTGATTTTTTAGTCGCCGAGTTTCTTACTTGCACGTTGGATGGATATGTGTATGCATGTATGTAGGTAGTTATATATATATATATATATATATATATATATGCATGATTATATATATTTATTTATGCATTTATGCATGTATTTATATATGTATGAATGTGTGAGTGCGTGTGTGCGTACATTTGTGCGTGCGTGCATGTATATATGTATGTAGCTATATATGTATGTGAGCAGGGAGGCAAGTATATAGGGATTTAGGTAGGTCGTTAGATATGAATGTATGAATGTATGTATGTATGTATGCATGTATGTACATATGTATGTATGTTTGAATGTATGTATGTAAAACAGAGAAACAGAGAGAAAGAGAGTTTATCTTTGGCAGGTACAAGCAATGTAAATTATTGTAACTAATTTATAGAGAACTCTAATAGTACCAAAGGATATAAAAGTGGAAAAAGTGGAACGGTTCTTATGAGTCAGATACAATTTCTTGGTTTAATTCATATAAGTTGAATTAAAATGAAGTGAATGCGAAATTCATTCAGAATCTTATCTTATGACGCAAATAACAGTGTAGTTTGCTCAAAAATATTGACAGCCAATAAAGATTCGAGGTAAGTTGAATGTCATGCTGCACACGTTTTAGTTCAATTGGCCTCTCTCTCTCTCTCTCTCTCTCTCTCTCTCTCTCTATATATATATATATATATATATATATATATATATATATATATATGCGCGAGTGTCTGTATTAGCTTTGTCGTTACTTTCACAAGGTGTACATATCGTATTATTATCCCATACACGTCGTTTACATTTGCAATTTCCTTTTTATCTGTACTTTGAGACAATATTTATTATGCAATGACACATAAGCTGCATGTATTCATCAAATTGATTTTTTTTCCGTTGTGTGCCCACGTCATAGAAATTATTGTTTAATGAGTAGTAAGGTTTGAATAAATCATCGTTCAGTGAGCTACAGTCTAGATGATTCCCTGTTTGTTCTTTCAAATTCGGTGCAATATATCACCTTAAAGTAACAGGCTGGTACTTTTTTTAGAAGGATTCTCTTTGAATTACAACTTAAAATAATGCGTACATATTGGAGGGTTGCTCTGAATATGTAAACTGAGAACAGTTTATACCGTAACATACATGTATACCAATTTAGTCTGATATAAGTTAGTTCTGTTCAAATGCGTTTTTTTTTACAGTTCTATCTTTCAGTCTTATACTATTTAACTGTTTGACATGTGGGACAACCAAGACTCATAGCTTTCGAATAAGCCATATCATAGCGCATTCTATGATTTTAGTGTCTTATGAAAGTATTTCCTATTTTCTTTCATCAGAATTCAAGCATATAACATAAACGTTGTTACCCAACAAACGATTCTTCCTGATTACGCTTGCATCATTTATGCTCGTTCGTGTCCGTTTTGTATGTAATGTTCCCAAATATTTAAAAAAAACAACAGTAATGTTCTTGTGAGCTTGAATTTCAAACACTGCGAAATATGTATGGTTTCAATGCCATTGTAACATATTCAAGTTTATGAGAATACAAGATCTTAACTTCGTCAAGAGTTAAGGTTCGACACTTAAGAGAACTGATGTTCTTAATGAAGGTATTATTCATCAAATGTGGTGGCTGAGAGTCTACGTGCAAGATGAAGACCTTCATGCAATTTCAGAACGACATCCATGTAATCATATGATCCGAATAAGATTTTATATAATATTATATAAGTTAATTCTGTGTTTTTTGGGCTAGTGATATATATGAAGAGAGACATACAGCCATAGAGACAAAGAAAGGTAGAAAGAAAGATAGAAATAATCAGAGAAGCGTAAAGGGCTTACCAGTGAATACCCTGATAAGTAAATGACTAGAGTTTTGATGCGCATAGTTGATAACATATCATCACCCTTACACGCATTTAACCAACAAATCTCGCATTGCAAGGAAAAAACTGGATAAAAGAGGTGACAAAACAAAATAAATTGTAGATATCCAGAATTTACATGGTGTTCAATTATACCTAAATTGAAAATTATGCATTATCTTCATAAATCGGGAATGGTTCAGATTAACATGAAACAGTAACAACAGTAAGTAGAAAGAAATAATCAATTTAACCCCACAATTTTCAGCCATGAAAAACTACGCCATGAGAAACTGTACGCCTGCATAGCCGCTTCTGTAACGAAATTATACACAATAGAGAAAGTTAATGTATGCAATGTTGTCTACATATCATTATCACCCTTTAGAGAGAAAATCAGTGTTAAATGTAGGCTCCATATGTATAGATATATACATGTACCGAGATTGATGAAGGCGTTACATATCATGCATTCCAACAATGCAAAATATGCTAAGATCGTGAGTGAGAGAAACAAACTACAGAACAATAGAGGGAGAACTGGAACCATATATAATATTATTGTATCTCAGAAACTTTGCTGACCTTTAAAAATATCGATGAAGTTGTCGTGAACAGTTTGCAAAGACGCCCTGCTTAGAAGACAATAGAAAATATAAATGTAAATCTAGAGAGAGAGAGAGAGAGAGAGAGAGAGAGAGAGAGAGAGAGATAAAGTCATACAATTCCTGTCATCATGCAAATTGCTGTTATCAGACAAATTCCTGTCATCATGCAGTAATTTTGTCATAGTAAGCAATAGATTTATATCGTGAAATCGGTTTTGCAAAAGGACATCTGATAATTTAAAAAAGAAATATTCGTCAAAGATAATGCATGTGCCAAAAATAGCTAACCACAAAACCAGGAATGCATCAATAAATGCTATGTGAATATAATAAATAAATCATGCAGTATATCGCATTCATTATAAAACGACAAATAAATCAATAAAGGAATGATTGTGAGCGAAAAAGAACAAAAGACTGAGAAATAGACACAGTTTGTTTAGCACGATAGATCTACTTTATATTGTAATTTGCTTTTTTGGCTGAGTACTAGTACGTACAATATTTAAGAATATTATAGGTATGATTCCTTTGACACTGGGTAATATTAAACAAGGTATACGAATTTAAGCATACTATCGTTATAATGCATGTTTTGTTTTTTTTGTTTTGTTTTCTATAGAATATCCTATTTTAAACACCTTACACGTATTACTTTTTGACACTAAATAACATTACATAGAGTATCGGAATTTGAGCATATTACAGTTATTATGCTTTTGAGATTGAGTATTAATGCATATAATATCCAAATTTAAGCATACTACAGTAAATACTATTGAGCTATTACATTATTGTATGCAGATTATTGTATTTTGCCCAGTGTAAAATGTCAGTTGCCATGTAAAATGAATTAGATAACATTAAACTCGTATCATTTTAATTCTAATGAATTTAACAGTTTGTTCTTAATTATATTATTCTTGTTTCTACAACTTTATTTTATGTTCCTGGAACCCTTGTAGTAGAATAGTCTTCCTTTAAATTGCAGTTGTTTAAGAGCGGAAGAAATTAGAACGTTTTACGAATTGAGAAATGGCTCCTGCATCAGATAATTAAACAGTGGGCCAAGATGCTAACTATCTTTCTGGACGGCAACTTTATCCATTAGCTGCCAATGCTGAGTATGTCCTGGTCCAATTAAAATCAACAGCATATATGTGCCTGTACTTAATCAATTCCTTTGAAAGTTGCAAATTGTATCAACATCCCGATGGAAAATTCTGCTGTCACGAGTAATATTTCGAACCTTGGTTATCACTGGTATGCAAGCCAGTTTTCTCTGGAAACCGAGGATAACAAAAAAAAGCTACAGTTTAAAACTGAGGTTAATTTAATTTCAAAAACCTATAAAAGCAAGAGAAAATGCCCCACGTTTTAGACTATTTCGAATGCAGTTAACTAGTCTTGAATGTGGTGATGTGCTAATAGTCCTGAATAAGTTAATGTGTCAATAATATTGATGAAACATTCTGTGTTATGTATATTTAAATTAATTGTTTGTCTGTTAGTTTTAAAATATTTTTTATTCCATTACATGCTATTGTAATGTAACATTGTTTACTGGATTTGACATTGTCCAGAATCAGTGACAGTTTTGGTAAACAATTTTTTTTAATTTTTGTTTTATTGGTCTCAGAGTAAGAATCATTGAGTTCAGTCAAGGTCATACCTGGACGACGATATGTAGGGGACTTGTTAATTCGTAAACAAACTTCTATTATTTTCTAGAATGATGAACTCTTGACCCCATCCTAGAATCGGTTTTGAATTTTATTTAGTGTCATAACTGATGTTATGATAAGAATTATATCATTCGTGCCTTAACACTTGAGAGGTCAAGTTGTTTTATGTTGTGTCCAGTTTGGGGCTAAAATTGTATATATGAGAGAGAGATAGAGAGATAGAGAGAGAGAGAGAGAGAGAGAGAGAGAGAGAGAGAGAGAGAGAGAGAGAGAGAGAGAGAGAGAGAGAGAGAGAGACAGAGAGTGAGAGAGAGGCATGCAGCCATACTGACAAAGAAAGGTAGAAAGAAAGATAGAAATAATCAGATAAGCGTAAAGGGATAACCAGTGAATGCCCTGATAAATAAATGACTAGAGTTTTGATGCGTATAGTTGAAAACATATCATCACGCTTACACGCATTTAACCAACAAAACTCGCATTGCAAGGAAAGAACTGGATAAAAGAGGTGACAAAGCAAATAAATTGTAGATATCCAGAATTTACACGGTATTCAATTATACCTAAATTGAAAATTATGCATTATCTTCATAAATTGGGAATGTTTCAGATAAACATGAAACAGTAACAACAGTAAGTAGAAAGAAATAATCAATTTAACCCCACAATTTTCAGCTATGAAAAACTACGCCATGAGAAACTGTACGCCTGCATAGCCGCTTCTATAACCAAATTATACACAATACAGAAAGTTAATGTATGCGAGAGAGAGAGAGAGAGAGAGAGAGAGAGAGAGAGAGAGAGAGAGAGAGAGAGAGAGAGTCATACAATTCTTGTCATCATGCAAATTGCAGTTATCAGACAAATTCCTGTCATCATGCAGTAATTTTGTCTTGGTAAGCAGTAGATTTATATCGGGAAATCGGTTTTGCAAAAGGGCATCTGATATTTTAATAAAGAAATATTCGTCAAAGATAATGCATGTGCCAAAAATAACTAACCACAAAAACAGAGCAATGCATCAATAAATGCCATGTGAATATAATAAGTAAATCATGCAATATATATCACACAAAAACACAAATATGTTATATCGCATTCATTATAAAGCGACAAATAAATCAACAAAGGAATGATTGTGAGCGAAAAAGAACAAAAGACTGATATATAGACACCGTTTGTTTAGCACGATAGATCTACTTTATATTGTAATTTGCTTTTTTGCCTAGTACGTACAATGTCGCCATTTAAGAATATTATAGGTATGATGCTTTTGACACTGGGTAATATTAAACAAGGTTTACAAATTTAAGCATACTACCGTTATAATTCATATTTTTTTCTATAGAATATCCTATTTTAAACACCTTACACGTATTATTTTTTGACACTAAATAACATTGCATAGAGTATCGGAATTTGAGCATATTACAGTTATGATGCTTTTGAGATTGAGTATTAGTGCATATATTATCCAAATTTAAGCATATTACAGTAAATACTATTGAGCTATTTCATGATTATATGCAGATTATTGTATTCTGCCCAGTGTAAAGTGTCAGTTGCCATGTAAAATGAATTAGATGATATCAGTTAGATAACATTAAACTCGTATCATTTTAATTCTGATCAATTTAACAGTTTGTGCTTAATTATATTATTTTTGTTTCTACAACTTTATTTTATGTTCCTGGAATCCTTGTAGTAGAATAGTCTTCATTTAAATTGCAGTTGTTTAAGAGCTTAAGAAATTAGAACGTTTTACGAATTGAGAATTGGCCACTACATCAGATAATTAAACCGTGGGCCAAGATGCTAACTATCTTTCTGTACGGCAACTTTATCCATTAGCTGCCAACGCTGAGTATGTCCTTGTCCAATTAAAATCAACAGCATATATGTACCTGTACTTAATCAATTCCTTTGAAAGTTGCAAATTGTATCAACATCCCGATGGAAAATTCTGCTGTCACGAGCAATATTTCGAACCATGGTTATCACTGGTATGCAAACCAGTTTTCTCTGGAAACCGAGGATAACAAAATAATGCGACAGTTTAAAACTGAGGTTAATTTAATTTCAAATACCTATAAAAGCAAGAGAAAATGCCCCACGTTTTAGACTATTTCGAATGCAGTTAACTAGTCTTGAATGTGGTGATGTGCTAATAGTCCTCAATAAGTTAATGTGTCAATAATATTGATGAAACATAATGTGTTATGTATATTTAAATTAATTGTTCGTCTCTTAGTTTTAAAATATGTTTTATTCCATTACATGCTTTTGTAATGTTACATTGTTTATTGGATTTGACATTGTCCAAAATCAGTGACAGTTTTGGTAAACAATTTTTTTATTTTTGTTTTATTGGTCTCAGAGTAAGAATCATTGAGTTCAGTCAAGGTCATATCTGGACGACGATATGTGAGGGACGCGTTAATTCGTAAACAAACTTCTATTATTTTCATGAATGATGAACTCTTGACCCCCATCCGAGAATCGGTTTTGAATTTTATTTAGTGTTATAACTGATGTTATGATAAGAATTACATCATTCGTGCCTTAACACTTGAGAGGTCAAGTTGTTTTATGTTGTGTCCAGTTTAGGGCTAAAATTGTATTTTTCTTCAGATTACTGAATCCAAGTGATTGCTTTCCCTGGAAATATTAAAGTGCTCTAAATTAATTCTTGGACAAAGATATTTACTGGAATTTATACGGAATTAAAAACTGGAATTATAATATTTTCTGTGATTCAACAAGAGTCTGTTGACACATCAGTATAACCCTGGCTATTGCAGACGTCATCGTCTTCCATTGGATTTTCATCGGGATTTGAACCGTGATTCATTTAGATCTTTTCATTGATAGGACTTATGCTTTATCTTCGATTACAATTTGGATTTAAATTTGCAATACCGTACGTTCTTTTTTTCTTATTTTTGTTTTACTTTTTAGTCTAGGGAAATAAATTATTTGTTAAATTTTACAAACGCTGTTGTCTTTACTCTTTTCTGTTACTTATTTCAAGAGCACAGACTCGTAACAAATGATATAGTAAAGCATATCTGTGTCATTTTTAAATGAAAAATTCACTAAAATTGTAAACAGGCTCGCTTCCTGCTTTATAATTTATACTAATTTTTCTTGCCTTTTTCCCTGTTCGGGTCCTGACTAGTCTGTATCTTATTACTTGTCAAACAAAATACAGAAATGCGCAACTCGTGGATAATTAATACACAAAAAGAGTCAAATCGTATAAACATTTGGTTGTATACGTTTACTACGCAACCAGCAGTGTTGAATGAATAGTTGTCCAGGCTATTTGCTGTACAATTACAACTGAGGCCAATCTCACTCGACTCATATTGTTTATATATCCCAAACTGCGCTGTTTCTTATTGTGCTCGGAGTTCTTGGTGATTTTCTATTATCCTCCACATCGTCGCGAATTCAGTCATGCTAAATATTTTATCCTCGATGGCCACCGAACACAGTTCACTGATCGTTGTGAGACAGCTTTGTGCCACTCTAAGCAGCCCTGGATGGACACGTATTCCAAAATTTCATCGTCTCAAAATTAATTTGATAACCCCAACGATAATTGAAGCACCTGCGTTTGTTGTCTTTGATGTGATTCCAGCCAAGCCAATAATAACATTTGATGCTGCGACAAAATCACAGATGTCATCTACGAAACATCACGAGTGTTTATATTTCACTATTAGCACGAATCTCTTTGCAATTTCATCTCACAGCTGTTTATCCGCCTCGATTATTTTCACGTCCGTAACATTTGTTGTGCATCATAGTTCTATTAATAATACAATCGCGTATTACAATTACACGACTGCAGACCCTACATGGACTCTTCGCGTCTAGGTACAACACACACACACACACACACACACACACACACACACACACACACACACACACACACTTCTAGCCACTTACCCATTTGCACTGGTACAACTGTCTTTCAATCACAGAAAACATTTGCCACGGAAATATTTACATTTCCAGTGATTGTGCGTTCTGGAGGTTTTGCACCCTTCTCTTGCAAAATCACACCGATAACGCCTGTATATTTTCCATCTAACGATAGTCTTTGCCCATTAACTGTTACCCGAACAAATTCATCCTCGCTTAATAACAGTCAAAACTCTTTCTCTTCTTAACAGAGTAAATATCGGTGAAAATAATTCGCTGATAAATATCCACAAGGCTATGAGTATCAATACCACAAACTATTATTGCCCTCTTACAGTTCTCACGAATCACATTCGACGCATGTGCGTATCATTGAGTCAAATACATAATGTCCGTGTGTTGTGACTGCCTCGTAATATATGTGCTAGATTGACTTCATTTTCAAGCATCACATCGTCGTATCGTGCTTGAGTGTTTTATCTTGCATTCATATCGTCAATGGTTAGTGCTTCATCGACGGTGGAAAATAAATCCTTGGTTGTGGTGTTATCACTTCTGCTAAGAGGTTTCTGAAAATCTTTTTAAAAAATTATAACACGGTTGTTTATCAGTAGATGGCATAATCGCATACAAACGATCCCACTTCAGCCATCGTAAAATCATATCCAGCAACATATGAGTTTTTTCCTGACTCAGCGGGACCAATCATCAGAATGCAAAAGTCACTCATAGGATTGCTCAAACACGCAAGGTCAAACAATCGCTGTGGAAAATCTATCTACCAGTACCAATAAACAATTTTACAAGGGCGGTTTGATGTCCACTTTCCTAATGAGGTTCTTAGGGCTGATTTATTGTTTCTTCCACACGATCGTGTCCGTGATCGATGACGCCGACTGCACATCTACAAGTATGCGTTAACGATTGTTGATGTTGCCTGCAGGCACCAAAATGCGCAACCACTGGAGTTAACTGATTCTGCAAGTGCTGCATTTATAAACGTAAACTACTCAGATGACCAGAACTGTTGCAAGTGAATCGTGGTAAAGAATTTATCGGATCTTTTGCTGCAATGTTAACCATACATCATGTACGAGTTTGTGTTGGACATGTCAACATTCATCGTGACCAAGCTGTTGTGGACTTATGTAATCGGAAATTCGCGGAATGGTTATGTCATCATTATGCATAAGACTTACTAATGGGCAAGAGTAGTGTAAAGAATGGGTAACCCGTCTTCCGCTCGTCATAGCAGCACCAAACAATGAACTCACACGAACGATTTGATTAATCCAGCAAATGCGATTCGACAAAAGAATGTGAAGAGAGGCCTCGCCTCCAATCCGAAAATGATTTCAAAGCCGGGTCCGTTAAAAACCCTCTAACACACGTTTTTGCAGTATCTGTATCCACCTGGAGAGTTAGAATATGGATAAGATAGTGCAGCTGAGCCAGAATAGTCAGTGGATGGGTTTTCAGTCTGGAAAAAGATTGATACTCCAAGACAACCAACACGTTATTGTTTGGGACCATCGTCGCATGGTGGAATCAAAACCCCCATTATTAGAACTATACATTCCATAAAATCATCAAAAGTTACAGACTTGTCAGACGTAATGGGGGAATTTAGTCAGCGATTCTACTTTCTATTGCACTATATTGTATATTTCTTTCTTTTCTTTTCTTTTGTCTCGGAAAACCTATACAAGATTTCAGGGGCTCTTCTGGTAAATCGATATCACGCACTGAAATAATAGAGAGATTTCAGTTTTCTGCTACACTTCTTCTGTCCCAGACATTTGTTAGTTTAATGCAACTTCTAGAGATCCCAATAAACACCTTCAAAATATTATTAGTGTCAATCTGAAGTTTTGTCATAATATACAATAGTCATTCTTTCAAATAAAGCTCTGAGCTGTAAGTATGTTTGCACCAGTAATAAGGCTTACCTATGGATCGTTTTGGTACAAGCTCTCTCGGTTGTAATCACACAGCAGATTCCTCCCTAAGTATCATTCGCTTCGGCACTGGTGTTTGTTTAATAGCTGTATACAACTAAAAGTGGATACGTTTTCGACTACTTTCGTGATTAGTCATCCGCGCATTTCTGCAGTTTATTTGTTTGCCAACTCATGTGGGATAGCGGCTGCGGTAATTAGTCAGAACCCGAAGAGGGAAGACTGGAAAACTCCCATAATAATACTACTCTTTCACCTTACAAGTAATAGGTTGGTAGGATCTCAAGGTTCCCTTTGAACTGTAAATAATATGTTCATGCATGAGAGTTGTTTAAAATATATCAAGGGAAGATAGTCCAGAGCATCAGTTACTTTTCCAAAACTTTAAGATTATATAAGCTTGTCCTAGCAAATTGGGTGTAAAGGTTAGATCTCTCAGTAAGTCGCATACTATAGTCCTGGAGAATTCCAATATATGACATAGAGATCGTTGCCCCACAAATAATCCTTCCTGATTAATCATGCTTAGGTTTGATGACCCTTTCTCATACTTACTGCAGTTATCCCAAATAATATATCCATACCCCAAATGATTTCTTACCAAAGTGATATAAAGAATCCACAGTATTGTTTGTGAGCTTGAATTTCAAACATCGCAATATATATGCTTTTCGATGGCATTGTAGGTAATTATTTTATGTGTGAGTGCAAACAGATAATTTTGTCGCGAGTTAAGCCCAGATGTTTAGGTGATCGGGTATTCTTAATACATGTCTCCTTTATCCTGTATGGTGGATGATATTCTTCTCGGAAAAATAAAGATATCTTCATTGATTTTGTTTTCTTGGAATTACAAATACTAATCACTGATTTGCCTACACATTGAAAGTAATCGTTCTCGTTTGGAACACCAGCAGCAAGGATTGTTTCCTCCACTATCATTAATAACGACGTATCGTCAGCAAACAGTGTTATGCTTAAGGGAATTGAATGGTAATTAGCGTAAAACTAAGTTATAATACGAGTGGTCTAAGCACAGAACATTGAGACACATCAAACCTGATATGTTGATAATCTGTGCTGATTCCTTATTACGACCTTGACATTATAATGACATAGCTAATGCTATATAATTTATTCTCTCCAAATAAGTCTTGTTGAATCAGAAATACATTATTATATCCCCCCAAAATAAGTACGCGATGAGTTTGCTCATGCAGTATGCCACAGTTTATCCTCGTAACTAATCTAAGTTACAATAATCTAAGTTACAATAACCTAAGTTACAATAATCTACGTTACCGAGCAAAATCACCATCGACCCCCTAATATTGGAAACTAATACGAGACACGAAGTTGTACTATGCAAGGTGTTATTAATACGTTATTAACACCGTCATATACTGTGATTTCTGTCAGTATAATGAACGAGCCTGAGATTGTGTTACACCATTTGAAACCTGCTCTCATGGTAGTGCGTCTGAATAATGATACATTATTAATTTTGTTCTTTCTTTCCTTTCAGTTCACGGTAAGTGTTTACATTCACAAAGAGCATGCATCTTGATGTTACGTAAGTAAATGTAGCTGATCGTTTCATAGATTTATTTACATAGAAACGAAGAAGTGAAATTTCTTGAGTTACAGAAGGTTAAATTTGGCCTGAAAATATTATTGATGTGTTAGTAAATGATTAATTTTCTCGGCGGGTATAGGTAACCAAAATCATTACCTATTAAGAAATAATTTGATTCCTGTTAATGAGTAATTTGAAGTTGAGTGACAATATTAATATGAAATGCACGGCATTCTCTTGCTCAGAT
>JAECUM010038501.1:0-41390 GCA_016617855.1 Megalonaias nervosa
CAATAAACTGACAACGAACAGTGCAAAACTACTAACTCTTAATGAGTCTTTTTCAATGGCATATACAAAACATAGACAAGACAAACAAATAAACCAGAAAAACCGTAGTGTTTGCAAAACTTTACATGGCTGTTTCTACAGGAATTAAACCTTTAAATTTATTATGTTTCAAATAGTTTATTTCAACTTCTTGCGGATACTGGAAAATATTTGTATTGACCTAGAAATCGATGAGCCATAACGACCTCTGTTATCTTATGTACACTTATGTAGGCGCAAATTATATCCCAGATATTTCATTTTTATAGTAGTAATCGTAGGCTATTAAGCAAATTTAGAGAATTATTTAAAAGAAAATGTGTCGGATGCAAAATATAATTTTAGTTGTGCATGACTGTCTTTTTCTAGTCTTTTGGGTTTAAACCGCTTGGTTTCAATGTTCTAAGGCGGCGTATCCAGTAAGATTCCTTTTCTTTCCTGGTTTCGGAAATCCAGTTGGGGTTGTGAGCAATTGCAATAAGTGTTATATCACTGAAAGTGTGCCCAGGGGAAGAGAAGTGTTCTGCGACCTGGCTTCTGTACAGCTTCTTTGTTTTCCAGTCAGATCTATGAGGGTTGATTCTTTTGTGTAGCTTTTTAGTTTCTCAGACATACTGAAGACTACAGATCTTACATGTGATGAGATTAATTACATTCTGTTTTACACGTTTTGTTTGGACCATATCATTCATTTATTCTCCTCTACGTAAGTGTCGATACCATTAGGTCATAAAGTAAATGGAGGCTATACTCCTTTTCATTTAAAGTATTTATGCAAACTGATTATGTAGATTATATTTCATAATTTTATGAACACGTTATTGATGTCATTTAAATTCTAAACCTATATTTCAGTATATTTCCTGCAGTAAATGGGGGCGATCAAGCATAATAAAATTTAAAAGAAATGAGTATTTTCAGTTATTCTCTTTTATATTAACTGTAGAAACAGATCAAGGTGACAACTCTCACCTTAGGCGCATGGAACGTGCGTACACTCATGGATCGTGCCGGGACTGAAAGGCCTGAAAGACGGACTGCTTTGATTGCCAGAGAGCTGAACAGGTACAAAGTCCAGATCGCAGCACTCAGCGAGACCCGATTTGCCGACGAAGGTCAACTGACAGAGGTAAATGCAGGCTACACCTTCTTTTGGATTGGACGCAGCATGGAAGAACGTCGCAAGGCTGGAGTTGGGTTTGCCATCAAGTCCAACCTGGTCAACAAGACAGTCGGCCCACCTAAAGGCATCAACGATCGTCTGATGACCGTTCGACTGCCGCTCCCAAGAAAGCGATATGCCACACTAGTCAGCGCCTACGCCCCAACACTGACAAACCCTGATGAGATCAAGGACAAGTTCTATGATGAACTGAGATCCACTATTGCTGCCGTGCCCAGAACAGATAAACTCATCATCCTTGGTGACTTTAACGCCCGGGTTGGTGCAGATCACACCTCATGGGAAGGAGTGCTGGGAAAAAATGGGATTGGCAGCTGTAACAGCAATGGCCTCCTACTGCTAGAAACTTGTGCAGCGCACGAACTGCTCATCACTAACTCTGTCTTCCGCCTACCACTTCGCAACAAGACGTCATGGATGCACCAACGCTCCAAGCACTGGCATCTGCTCGACTGCGTCATAGTGCGACAGAAAGACAGGCAGGACGTCAGAGTGACGAAGGCTATGTGTGGAGCCGAGTGCTGGACTGACCATAGGCTGATCATCTCCAAACTTAACATCAGGATACAGCCTTCTAGACGTCCTCAAGGAAGCAAGACGCTGAAGCGACTGAACGTCTCCAAGCTGAAAAACGATTCAGTGAAGCAGTCCCTTGCAGACGAACTAGACAACAAGCTAGAAGTCATCATTCTAGGCTCGCATGATGTAGAGTCTGATTGGGCGTCCCTTCGGGATGTTGTCTACTCCACCACCGCCGATGTGGTAGGCCCTACTAAACGCAAGCACCAGGACTGGTTCGATGATAACGATGATCGCATTCAAGAACTGCTCGACGAAAAACACCGCACACACAGAGCGCTGCTAAATGACCTGAACTTCACATCTAAGAAAGCTGCATTTGCCAGTATCAGAAGAACAGTGCAGAGTGAGCTCCGACAGATGCAGGACACATGGCTGAGCAAGAAGGCGGACGAGATCCAGTCGTATGCAGACCGCAATGACATGAAGAGGTTCTACGAGGCGCTCAAGACAATCTACGGTCCCACTAAATCAGGATCTTCCCCCTCCTCAGTGCAGATGAGAACACACTGATCACTGATAAGGAAGAGATTCTCAAGCGCTGGGCAGAACACTTCGACAGTGTCCTCAACCGTCCTTCCTCCATCAACGCTGAAGCCATCGCTCGCCTGCCCCAGGTCCTAACCAACACTTCCCTCTCGGATTCGCCAAGTTTCACAGAAGTAGAGAAGGCAATTAAAAGTCTATCCAGTGGCAAAGTCCCGGGTTCTGACTCCATCCCAGCGGAAGTCTACGCAGCTGGTAGTCCCCGACTGACGCAGAAGCTTACTGACCTCTTCCAGTCTGTGTGGAACCAGGAGAAGATTCCACAGGAGTTCAAAGACGCCTCTATTGTCCACCTCTACAAGAGGAAGGGGAACCGTCAAGCATGCGACAACCACCGTGGCATCTCCCTATTATCCATCGCAGGGAAAATACTGGCCAGAATTCTGCTAAATCGACTGACCGTCCACTTGGAGCAAGGCTTGCTACCAGAGAGTCAGTGCGGCTTCAGGCAGGATCGGGGCACCGTAGACATGATCTTCGCAACCAGGCAACTCCAGGAGAAATGCCAAGAGCAGAACGTCAGCCTCTACACCACTTTTGTGGACCTCACAAAGGCTTTTGACACTGTGAGTCGTGAAGGTCTGTGGAGGATCATGGCAAAGTTCGGATGCCCTGAAAAGTTCATCACCATGGTCAGACTGTTCCACGATGGCATGCTCGCCAGAGTACAGGATGATGGAGAGTTCTCCCTGCCCTTTCCAGTGACAAACGGTGTCAAGCAGGGCTGTGTTCTTGCCCCGACCCTGTTCAGCATGATGTTCACAGCGATGCTGACCGATGCTTTCCGTGAGGGTGACATTGGCATCGACATCCGGTTCATGACTGATGGGAACATCTTCAACCTGAGAAGACTGCAGGCTAAGACCAAAGTCCAGGAAGACACCATCCGCGACTTCCTCTTTGCTGACGACTGAGTTTTGAATGCTGGTACTCAGTCTGACATGCAAGAAAGTATGGATCGGTTCTCCAAAGCCTGCACAGACTTCGGACTCACAATAAGTACGAAGAAGACCGAAATCATGTACCAGCCTGCACCCTCACTGCCCTACACCGAACCCAGCATTACCGTCAATGGACAGAAGCTCGCTGTTGCTGACAAGTTCATCTACCTTAGCAGCACCCTGTCGCGCACAATCTCCATCGATGAAGAGGTCACTCTCAGGATTGCTCGTGCAAGTGCAGCCTTCGGCAGACTTCACAATACTGTGTGGAACAGAAGAGGAATCAGCCTGCCAACCAAGCTCAAGGTGTACCGCGCAGTAGTACTGCCCTCTCTCTTGTACGCCTGTGAGACATGGACGGTGTACAGTCGCCATGCAAAACAGCTGAACTCCTTCCACATGCGTTGCCTCAGAAAACTGCTCCACATCAAATGGCAGGACAAGACTCCTGACACAGAAGTCCTCCAGAGAGCAGAGATGACAAGCGTCCATGCCATGCTCAGAAGGTCACAACTCCGCTGGGCTGGTCATGTCTGCCGTATGCCTGATGAGCGCCTCCCAAAGGGACTGTTCTATGGGGAACTCGCTGAAGGCAAGCGTTCCCGAGGAGGCCAAAAGAAACGGTTCAAGGACACGCTCAAAGCCTCCATGAAGTCCTGTGGCACTGACCCAGACAGCTGGGAGCAGCTTGCCGAAGACCGCGCTGCCTGGCGTCACCAGATCAACTCAGGCGCAGCTGCATTTGAAGAGCACCGGATCAACGAGGCCAAGCAGAAACGCCAGCAGAGGAAGAGCAGAGCCAGCGCCGACCTTCAGTCCATCCAGCACCGGCAATTCCCTGTCCTCATTGCCGTAGACTCTTCAGAGCACAGATTGGCCTCACCAGCCATCTGCGCACTCACAGACCAGCCCAGATCTGAAGCCATGGTCGTCTTCGAGACCGAAGGACGAACATCATCATCATCATCATCAACTGTATAACTGCTTTTCAACTATCTAAACTGTTTGGTTTTTATATTTGTGAAAGAAAGAAAACAATTTTTGTCGGTTGCTCAGAATAAACGTTATGGCAGTGGTCATTTGTCTTTGTAGACGAATAGTTAGCAAACGTTAAGAGAAACTTTGGAGAATTCCTCGATCCACTTCTGAGTTTCAAAAAGAAGTTTGGCAGTAATTCCTATTAGATTTTTTCATTTCGTAGAACGTGTCAAGCATGAATTTTTATTCTCCACTTGTCAGCGTTTCTCCGAGTAGTGACTAACTGACTTCGCCCAAGATAGTGATATGTCACGTAATTAACAAAGTACTGAATCATTTATTTTTTCATTCTGAGATTTCACATACTATTTTCCCAAAGAAAACAATCAGTTTCGTGAGTTTCTCGTCAGGCAATTACAATGTAGACATGACAAATAATCACAAAGGCATCCAAACACATACAAAATTACTATATATAAGTCATTAGTCAAGAGACGAAGAAGTTTTCGTAATGGTTTCTGATAGATTTATTTGAGTCATATTTGTTTCCTTAAGAGACTATATGGCTAACAAAATGTATTTCTTTACATGGTTTAATGCCAGAAATATAACAGCAAACAATCACTCTTTAATGGAAACTGTTTTCTGCAATATCTAAAAGACTATATCTACATTAATTTATTATTTTGAACAAAAACTAAAACTGATTTTACCAAATTCTCTTTAGAGATCGAGTGCTCCTTTCCATTCTGGACATCGTATCCTGCATGGAAACGTAGCTGTAACACGCATTACCATTGAGGGAAGAAAGAGAAACTTAAGTACCTTTATGTCTGAGTACTCTCTTTAAAGTTATCACAACGCTATTCCTTAGGAGATATAGTATTGAATTCTTCTGATCAATATGCCATAGGGGTCTGTACTAGGGCGTGAAATAATGAAGAGCAGTAATATGGTAGAAAGTAATCAAGAGGTTTTAAATCAAACGAGGTCTATACTTTATCACAGTTCTATCGTAACATTCTGAAATCTGATTTGACTTGGATCGTCTACATGTAAAGCCTCACGCCAAATTCGATTTCAGTCCACGAAGTTCTTTAAAAGTAATTAATCGGAAACGACCAGGAGTGGCAGAGTTTAAAGTCCAAACGGACCATAATTCCGTAAAAGTCTGTCAGAAGACGATAAAAAAATCTGCCTGCCAAGAGTCTTGTTAATGTGACGTTACACACCAAATCTGATCTGAATCTGCAGACGTGGGAAACCTGTACGCTAATACAGACATGGGAAACCTGTACGCTAACACAGACGTGGGAAACCTGTACGCTAATACAGACATGGGAAACCTGTACGCTAATACAGATGGCGGGGACAGTTAAAAAAAAACAAAAACCAATAATGTTACCCATTTCCAATCATGGCAAAGAATTGTTGGCTTTAATGAAGTATGGTTACTGACACCTTAGATAACGGTCGATTTTGATGGCAAACTAAAATCGAAATACAACTGGAGGCCACTGATACACTGTGGGGCACATCCGTATCATATAATCATTTATAAAGATCATCGATATTTTGTCTAAGGCCAATTGACCATATATCTCGAAACAGGGATGTCCTTTTGTAGATTAATGTGTTTGCAATGTAGGTGGGATTGATTCACGAAACGTTTTAACTATTACAAATGTAAATGTTATGCTAAGAGACTTAAGTGAAAATACATCAATCATTTCACAAAGTAAATCTGCCAGTTAATGGGATTTAAACGTACATGACTCGCTGAGAGGCAGATGGGTCAGTGAATTGAATATTCAAAATTTATTAATTATAAAAGACTGCCGGAAAAAGGGGAGGGTGTAGAAGTTGCAAACAATTAATTAAAAACATTCTTCATCAACTGCAATGGTTAAATTAGACTGGAAAATAGTTGAAAGGAATACTGCAAAATATAATAAAAGTTGAGGAAGGGAGCTTAGAGTGGGCTTTCATTCCTGTCGGTTTGTATGAAATTGTCATATTATGCTATATGTAAAGGAGGTTAGAGTGGGCTTTCTTTGCTGTCGGTTTGTATGAAATTGTCATATTATGCTATATGTAAAGTAGCTTAAAGTGGGCTTTCTTTGCTGACAGCAACGAAAGCCCACTCTAAGGTCCTATTATCAAAATGTGTAAACTACATTCCAATTTTGCATTCGTGTAACGTATATATATATATATATATATATATATATATATATATATATATATATATATATACATATTATGTAGCGCCACTGCTATTGAGCCAAGGTAGAGAGTCGATCTAATGGTTACAATGAGAAAGATAATGTATTGTAAATCAATGTATAATGCCATTAAATAGTGTGATTTCAACGGCCATAAAGAAACTTAAACCGTATTCTACCTTGTACTGTATAAAAGACTGAAGATCTCGTTGCAATCTAACCCATACAGTATTATGTACCCTCATTTATCGGACCACATCGTATATACAAGACTCGAAAATCATAAGCACCATTAAGCCTTGCACTATCAAATAGTGTCTAACCGACTCTGGACTCCTAGCAACCAAATCCTTATCAGACCACACTGTGAAAGAAAACGACCGTGAACACACGGTAACAAGGATCTGAACTTCTAGCAATTACTGCAGTGCATAAAATGACTTAAAAGACGCTGGATGCAAACTTCTCAATACATATCATCTAGAACTTTATCCAACCCTGTATACAAGATACTGAAATGTACGCAACTTAAAACAAACCCTACATGTATTAAAACAAAACGTCAAAACTCGTATTTACCTAACATTTATCCTACTCTACCGTATATATAAGATTCTAAACTCATAACAATCCAAACCTTATCCGACCAACTGTATAGAACAATCTTAGCTCATAGCAATTTGACCCGTCCCCGACCACTAAGTCTGTCACGTATACAGCCAAAAGAATTGTAAACTTTTACATGATCATTGGAACACGAAGGAATCTGTTTAAATGTAACTAAACGACTTACATGCAAGAATTGGTAATTTGTGACAAATGTGAGCTATTTTTAATTCAAATCTTGATAGAAAAAAGAAAATTTGTTTTCATTAATTCCGAAAATATAAGTATTTTCCACAGTTATTCTGATTACTTGATAGGACTATTTATTTTTACCTAAGCTTCCGTTCGGATTTTAACAGAACCAATGACCTCTACGTGTATTTTAAAGTAACAACCAAACTTACTCTTCCATATGCCGCTGAGCTGAATCTGTCCTGGTATGTAAATGTCCTTCAATAACAGTTGTACATGTAGACGAAAATCCATAAAATGAATATTCCGTGACTACACAGTTTTAAACATTTCCTGCCAGCCACATTATTACATAAATATTATGCAGAAACATAAATTTCAGTCACCGAAAATTTGCAACCAAACAACTACAGAACGTTTCTTAATTTGTTCAGTCAATATTCGTAAACAATTTTCGACATATGGAAGTCAGGATGCATTAAAGAGAATGCAAACGTTATACGCAATACTTTTTTTTAACCAATTTAGTTGGTCTTTTTTCGGGTGAGGAGGGGAATATGCGCTAAGCAGCGAGTATCATCTCAAAAGTTTCTCCTTTGTATTTAATTACGGGTTACCTACTAGGAGCTGTCATTAATATCCTCTAAATGTTGGAAAGTTAACTGCATATGAAAATTGGAAATGTGGATAAGTTTACTAAGTTATGAGTATGTTCCATCCGAAAAAAAAAAATAAATATGTCAGTGTACTGAAAAATGCTTAAAGTTGCAAAAATATATGTAACACTTTGCAGCTTTTGATTCAGAAAAAATAAAAAAGACTAACACGATAAACCTGTACAATTATACCAAAACTACTAAATTAAAAGTCGAAATTGTCCAGCTAAATTAGACATTTAAAGACTGACAAGAAAATAATCTTCTTTGAACTATAGTTCATTATATGGTTATTACTATTTATTATTTTTTATTATTATAGTTATTACCTAGTGACATTGAAATAATCCCAGACTGACCCATAAAAATAGTGCGATTAAAAATCGGTTACATTTGGAAGTTTCGTCAATGGAGGATTGAAAGCTATATCTTCTTATTGGGTTGCCGACTATTGAGCGCTCACAGCAGACTTTAATTCTTGTTTCACAGTTATATCTGTTAACGGTGACTGTCTCCATTCCACATGACTGTGTAAACCAGTTCCGAAGACATCAACGTTTGGTTTGGTTTTTTGCTTTACGACACATCAACAAAAGTCTTCTGTTTAGTGCCGAGGCACTTAAAGTAAAGTGCTTAACCAAGGACACACCACCATAGGCGACCCTGGCTCTAGCGATGGTAGGATTTGAACCCACATCCTATCGGTCGTGAATCCGGCACGCTAACCACTGGGCCGGCTCTCGGCACAGACGAGACTGGTATATGCAGCTAGCGTAATGCTAAAGTGGCCAGCATGGGATACTTAGAATTATTAATCTTCCACCAGTCAAAAGGATTAACTTTGGTATTGACTGGTTTCTCCCTACGATAGAGATCAATTTCTTTAACCACAGTTGAATGGACAACTAACTCATATTCGCTTGATTCAAAATGAGGGCCTATAAAGTATAATACATCTTGTTGAGGGAATTGGCTACGTTTGCATGACACCTAAACATAGGTCCCGTTATCGCGATTCAAATATTTGGCTTCACGAGTCGTGTTAAATATGTCGCCCGTTTCGTTCAAAACAGTACACAACCATCTTGAGGTACGCCTTCGAACAGTATTTCAAGAAGTGACAAAACGTGCCCTGTATATACGTCTCTGGACGCATAGCAACACAACCCATCGCTTATTACACCGCGTACAAAAGCATCTTGCGACTCTAGACTGATAGCAACCTAACCGTGAACCTTCCACGAGACGTAGACAAGACTCAACGCTCCTAGCACCTTGTGTGGGGGTGATTTAGATTTTTAACGAAACTTTAATAAATTTTCAGTCATATCGCAACGATGTCTGCAGTTTAACAGTTTATAGTGAGGTCTAGCACTGGGGCATCATGCCGCAGACATGTAGCATCATGTCCCACCCAGTCAAATTATTCTGACATAAGGCAGACCAGTCTTAACACTATTCTTTTAATCCTGAACGCCTAGCGAGGCAGCTGTTATTACCATTTTTATAAGTTTTTGGTATGATTTGGCCGGAATTCGAACCCGCGACCTCCCGCATCCTACTATATCACACAGTGAATAGGACTGTCCTCATAGCAACTTTAATCTTACTATATCACACAGTGAAAAGGCTGCCCTGATAGCAACTTTAACCTTACAATATCACAGAATTTACAGGATTGTCATCATACCAACTTGAAACTTACAATATCACACTATGTATAAGACTCAAAGTAACTCGAACATTACAATATCACACAGTGTACAAGACTTCCTCATAGCCACTCAAACCTTACCGTTTCACACAGTGTACATGACTATTTTCCGAGCAGCCTGATCCTTACTATATCACACAGTGTATAGGACTTTCCTAGTAACAATCTAAGACTTACCATATCACACAGGTTACAAGATTGTTCACTTAGCAACCTGAGCCTTACCATATCAGAGTACGACACTGTCCTCATAGAAACCCGACCCATTCCATATCAATCAGGTTACAGACAATCCTCATAGTAACCTAACACTTACCATATTTCACAGTGTATACGACTGTTCTCATAGCTAACACCTACCATACCATATCACACAGTGTACATAACTTTCTTCGTAGTAACTGAACACTCACCGTATCAAACAGTGCACAAAACGGTCTTCGTAGCGTAGTAAGGGAACACCAGTAATATCAAACAGTGTTCAAGACTGTCCCCATAGCAAACGTTACCACTATTCTACCCAACGCAGTATAAAACAAATTCTGGACTTGCAGCACAACACAGCCCTTACCCCAATATTCTGTGTGGAAAAAATTGAATTGGGAGACATAATTCTAACCCGACCATGGCGTGTATAAAATGCAACTTTGTCATTTAGCCCTTCAATCGATGCAAACAGGACTCTGATCTATTATCAACATGACCATTCGTTTACCTCAGTGTGCATAAGAAGACACAATTGGTAGCAACAAATAACTTATCTTACCAACCACTTATCGTGCCAACCAAACTACTGCCATATCACGCAGTGTATACAAGGTTTTCAACTAGTAGCAACCCAAACCTTATCCTGCCAACCATACCGTGTATAAAAGACTTAACTAATACCTACCCTTACACGCTGTATAAAAGATTTTACTCAGCTAACTAATACCTACCTTTATAAATTGTACAAAAGATTTTACTCAGCTAACTAATACCCACCGTTATAAATTGTACAAAAGATTTTACTCAACATACTAATACCTACCCTTATACGCTGTATAAAAGACTTTACTTAACTAATACCTACCTTTACACGCTGTATAAATACTTTCTCAACTAACTAATACCTACCCTAACACGCTGTATAAAAGACTTGACTCAGCTGAATAATACTTACAAGAACACGCTGTATAAAAGACTTTACTCAACTAATACCTACCGTTACAAATTGTACAAAAGATCATACTCAACATACTAATACCTACCCCAACACGCTGTATAAAAGACTTTACTCAACTAATACCAACCCATGCATTCTGTATAAAAGTCTTTACTCAAATGTGTAGTATTTACTCTTACATGTTGTATAAAAGTCTTTACTCAAATGTGTAGTATTTACTCTTAGATGTTGTATAAAAGTCTTTACTCAAATGTGTAGTATTTACTCTTAGATGTTGTATAAAAGTCTTTACTCAAATGTGTAGTATTTACCCTTACATGTTGTATAAAAGTCTTTACTCAAATGTGTAGTATTTACCCTTACATGTTGTATAAAAGTCTTTACTCAAATGTGTAGTATTTACCCTTACATGTTGTATAAAAGTCTTTACTCAAATGTGTAGTATTTACCCTTACATGTTGTATAAAAGTCTTTACTCAAATGTGTAGTATTTACCCTTACATGTTGTATAAAAGTCTTTACTCAAATGTGTAGTATTTACCCTTACATGTTGTATAAAAGTCTTTACTCAAATGTGTAGTATTTACCCTTACATGTTGTATAAAAGACTTTGCTCAGCTAACCAGTACTTACCTTACACGCTGTATAAAAGAGTTTACTCAGCTGGCTAGTACCTACCCGAACAAGCTGAATATAGAACACCTTGTACCCAAAGTAACGTAGTCCGTTACTTTACCACACCATATTTACATGACTACGAATTCATTGCAACTTAACTACCCCTACGCAGTGAATAAAAGATTCAGCTATCTTAGACATAGAATCTCTTACCCTGATACACTGTGCCGTAAAAATCTGGATTTAAAGGGTCTTGACTTTTCCGCTACGATTTGTTGTATTAACTACTTTCGACCCATATTAATTTACAAATCTAAGCCACAAAAGCACATTGTATACGACGAATGGCATTATATATAACATACTATTGCACATGCCTTGAATATGTATTCAAACAAAAAGAACTGAATCAGATTTTTTAAGCTGGTGAAACTTTTGCACTTGGGTTTTCGACTTAAGATACAGAACTACTCTCTGATTAAATTTAGAAACGTTTTTCAGGAAGAACTGAATAAATTATAGGTTACACCATTCCGCCAACCACGTGAATAACTTTGACAAGCCTACGATTCGTCTCATTGACGTTACATGTAAACTAAATTATCATACAATTTTCACCCCAGCATATTGGACATAAAAGGGAAATGGTTTGCCACCTAAATCATCGCACATCAATATGTACAAGAAAGACATTATTAATTTCAGTTAAGACTCGCTTGGTTGTGCATAGCTCAATGGTATATATTATTAAAAAATCATATTTGTATGCATCTCTCATTAAAAAGCTCAGCATGTGTATTTAGATGGAACTAATTTCAGTTGACAAATCAAAGCCGTTGACTGATAATAGGCGATATAACAATACAACCAGCCTATCCAGAAAGGTCTTTCCTGTGGTGACCAAAGCTGTTATTGCTGACTGTTCCCCTTTTTATGTACTATTTATGTTCAAATAATATTTAAAAAGCAAGTGTAGATTTAACTTTGACAGGGCATTTCAACCCGATGGTTAATTATAAGGCAGGTAACTTTGCGTTCGTTTATGAAATGTATGAAAGTTCCAATATCCTATTCTGTATTTACTAGGACCGCAGAAGAAACCAATTAGTCGGTTATTTCATGGGAGTTTTGTTATGGTGCTCGTCAACCAGTGTGTACTCATAGCATGACAGACGCTTGTTAATGGGAGTTTTGTAAAGACGTAAGACAGATCGTCTTCCGATGTGTCTCCATAGCATGATAGAATCTTGTTAAAGAGAGTGTTGTAAAGGTCTAGGGCAAAACTTCATCCGATGTGTGGCCATAGAATAATAAAAAGCCTTGATAATGGCAGTTTTGAAATGGCGTAAGGACAAATAGTCAACTGATGTGTGCCCATAGCATGACAATAAGCCTGACAATGTGAGTTCATAATGGTGTAAAGATCGACCGTAGTCAAATGTGTGCCCATTGCATAACATAGGTTTTGAAATTAACAAAAGGCAGATCGTGATCACATGTTTCCAATGGCATGACAGAAGCCACGATAATGAGAATTATGTTAAGGCATAAATACACACGGAACTAATTTATTAAAAAAATGGGAACCAGTCTGGAAATGGATGAACATATAATTGAGTATATATGGGTTTGCTTCGCCGGGATTGGTTGATAATGAAAGTTAGATTTTAGTAAAAATAATCTTTTGATTAAATAGAAAAATAGAGACATTGTTGTATTGATGGAATTTCAAACTTTTAACGTACTTGAGTTTAGAACACTCATCACCAAAATTAGCCTTGATAATAGGTCCTTGTTGAGATGTAAGGCAGACTGTCAATGGATGTGTGCCCATAGCATGGTAGGGGCCTTGATAATAGGCCTTTGTTGAGGCGTAAGGCAGGTTCTCAACCTCCCATAGCATGACAAAACCCTTGATAATGGGAGTTTTGTAATGGCGTAAATGAAAATCGTTATCTGATGCACAGCCATAGAATGACTGATGCCTTTTTAATAGGAGTTTTCTGAGGGTGTGAGGCAGATTGTCAACTGGTGCGTGCACATAGCAAGACAAAAGCCTTGATAATGGGAGTTTTGTAAGGGCGTGAGGCAGATTGTCAACCGATGAGTGCCCATAGCATGACAAAGCATTGATAATGGGAGTTTTTTAAGGGCGTGAGGCAGATTGTTAACCGATATGTGCCCATAGCATAACAGAAGCCTTGAAAATAATTGAATGTTGTTCGTTATTACATGTGTGTACATAGCAAGACAAAGGCTATGACAATGCCAGTTTTGTAAAGGAGTAAAAGCAGATTGTCAACTGTTGTGTGCCTATAGTACCACAGAAGTCTTGATATTTGTTTTGCCTTCAGGTAACAAATGTACTTAAATATTCATGCAAAAATGTCAGGCATCGTCTGATGGATCCATTTGAATTTCCCATTATCAGTACCAAGTAATTAAGAGAACTGGAAGCAGTTCTGCCTCACAACTTTGCCTAGTTCGATTACGTCTTGCTTGCTGCTCATCAGTCAAAGTTTTTTTTGGAAGGAAGTTGGTGCAAAACAATTGACTAACAATAGGCTGATGCATTCAAAGAAAGACACGAAATATGTATAACATATAATTACGTGTGTATAATTTGCTTACACTGTTTTAGTTTTTATATGCAATGTAATAGAAAGAGTAAAATGACATTTATTACATTATTGTTAGATCTCAAGCGCCAAAATAGAACGTATAGACGATTCATGAATATGTTATTTCTGGTTTTAGAAATTACTCACATGCAATTGAAAATGATAGGTATATTGCACATAAATCCCATTATCCCATAATCCATTATCCAATACCGATCAAATCCCGCTGTCGCGGATAACGTGATAGTGGTCTTGGCGCTGGTATGTGTCGAAGAAGGTATGTTAAAGACGTCACATGCAGCAGGGTCACAGTGGATATTTAATGGCTATAAGTGAAGCAATATTGTTCAGAGTCAGGCGAGTTACAGTACCTACAATGGAAGTTGTTTAGCAGAAAGACTGATATTATTCATCTGTCAGTACTTCAGATGTTTGGGTAGGAAGTTCATCATATTCCTAATTCGGCCATATTTATATTTCTGCGCAGACGACGTCACATGTTGTGAAGTTTATTGTCAATGATTACATCCGGATTACCTTACAAGCAAATTATTCCCAGATAATACAGACGAAAGCAAGGAAAGGACCAAAAAGAAGAACGTGCCGTGCAAGAAGGCCCAAATCCTTTGAAGAAAAAAGAAATTAAGAAACGTTAATTGTCAGGATATTTACATTTTCCAACATACGTAAATGGTCCCCAATCGGCAAATAGACAAAGAGGGTTTACGCTATATGAAAAATTGGTTGAAATAAGATCCGGTGAACAGTCATTATAATTGCAAGAAAATATCGCATTGATACAAATTTTCATGACAAATGATGAAAACTGTTATGTCCGCCCTTGCATACAGCATGCTATGTATGAATTCCTTGTCAAGATGGCGTACATCGCCTCACTTTTTAGTAGTATTGCTTCTCTGATAATCTCTAAGCAGTCATTCTAACAATGCTGCCTCTGACTCTCTACACAGGATATATTCCACCAAATTAAATGGTTTAATAAATCGAGCAAACAAAATACAGAGAATCAGTCTTAAAACAACATGGTGCCAGGTCATCTGAATATATTTCCTCCAGTCACTGAATTTCATAGTTCACTCTTGGCCTGTTCATAAAAGTCAGTATCACAAAATGCTGAACTGGGTACTTCAAGGGAGCATTACTTTAAATGAATTAAAAACAGATTACCTGATAGAATTATAGCTTTTACTGAATTTGCTGGTTTTAGAAACAAATATAAAACAAGCTTTTAAAACTCAAAATATAATTTTAAAAAGATCGTTTACGAACTTACCGTATCTTAATGCTTGCAGACTGCGATGAAACTGATATTTATTTTATTGCACATAATGTGAATACTGTACGCTTTAACACATGTCCATACTGTGTGAGATGAACATTTGGCCCAGTGGTCCATCGAGAATAAATCAATTATAATAGTAGTGTAATGGTAGTTAGTAGTAGCCAGGGCTGGCTGCGACCATATAGGCGAACTAGGCAATCGCGTAAGTTACCAGGCAGTAAGGGGGATGGGGGCACATTAAACGGTAGTGAATTGTTTGGGGGTTTGGGGGGGGGCAAAGCTGTAGTTCGCCTAGGGCGCCAGAAGCCCTTGGGCCATCCCTGGTAGTAGCAATAAACAATAAACGCATATAAGCATCAAGATGACGCATTAAACAACAGGTGTAAAATAACGTATGAGAAGATTAACGCATAGAAATGATCTATGTCCGATAACGTACAGGAAGGATGAGTTAGATGTACTGGCTCTTTCTCCTCCTAATTCCGTCAAAAGGAAAGTGCCAAATACCATAGTTCAATCGGACAACGCAATTTAAAAAAAACATAGATTTAGTATATAATTATTTCAGAACATAAATCTAACAAAGTCTTTAATTTTTTACTTAAATGAATGTTCTACAATAACTTTCTAAAACTAAGTTAAAACCATGTTGTCTGGAACTTTTGATACTATGTTTTTATGTCTTACTTATTCAGACGTATTGACCTGTTTGATTTATAGCCAGGTCATGTTTTTATTTATTATTATGCAGCAAATTCGTCCTGATCATATAGGTGTTCTACAAATAAGTGTCTAAATATTACTGACACACTTTTGAAAGAGTGCTTTACTAAGAATCACTCCCACTGAAACACTAATAAGAACTCTGCTTTCGAAGAGTACTATATTAAAGGCCACTCACATTAAAAACTGGTGACAATCTGTTTTGAAAGAGTATATTTTATTAAAGGCCAACTACAACTTTGCCCCCCACCCAAAAAAAAAAAAAATTCACTACCGTCTAATTTGGCCCCCACCCCACCCCCTTACAGCCTGGTAACTTACGCGATTGCCTAATTCGCCTATGTGGTCATCTCGACAGTACTCTCTCATTGCACCAACATGTCATGAACATATGCAAGGCTGCGTATCTTGAGCTGAGACGAATCAGCTCCATTCGCAAGTATCTTTCAGTTGATGCCACTAAAACACTTGTGTGTTCCTTAGTACTTTCAAGACTGGACTGTTGTAATTCAATTCTGCCTGGTTCGTCTCAATATCTACTCCAGAAACTTCAAAAAGTGCAAAACACAGCCTCTCAGATCATCCTTAGAGTGCCACGATCAGAGCACGCCTCCCCCTATCCATTCGATCCAGAATTAAACACAAAATTTGTTCTCTGTGCTACGTTTCAATGACGGGCTCCAGTCCAACATACCTACCCGACCTCACCCATGTGTAAACACCAGCAAGATACTTACGCTCCTCTTCTGACGCTCGTATTCTCATTATTCCCACTATGAAAATGAAATCATATGGACAACGTTCTTTTGCATACCAGGACCCAGCAATGTGGAACGAATTGCCCACTGAACTTAGACACAAAGACACGGTGATCTCATTCAAGAGCGCTCTTAAAACTCGCCTATTTCAACTGCAAAAACAGACTTAAAGACCTAATAATGTTTCCTTACCTTAAATATTTACAGCATGTTTTCTGTTTTCTAATTTCGTGGTGTTTGCTTTTATTTTTGTAATCATATCATTATATATGTTTTTTAAGTGTTGTCAAATGTTGTAAAGGGCTTAGAGCTTCTGAAGATTAGGCGCTATACAAAGTCCTCATTATTATTATTATTATTATTATTATTATTAAAGGCCACTCACATAAAACACTACAAGAACAATGAAAACTTCATGGTTTGCTTGATGATTAATCCTTCATGTTGTTTGAGAGGAAACCACACATCAAAACCATTTTATGCATTTGTTCTTCCCATATTTTCACCATATTTTGCCATTAAGTGGCGTGCTACAAAATCACCGATATTCACCGAAGAAAGTAACAGTTTTAAAGTGATTCACAAATATTTGTGATGTTTGACGTAAGTAAATAAGTTTTCATTTCAGTTTGTTAATCCGAAATCCTCATTTATAATCGTATAGAATAGTTTCTCGTGAAGTTACTTTGACGTTAGATATAACGTTGCTTACATTGATTAAATTCACAACATACTGAGGCAAGAAGTCCATTTCCTCATACTCAACCATTAAGTCCATTTCCTCATATCCAGAAAATACTAGTACGTCAATTTACTCACTTTTTAAATATCGTTTCAGATCTCTGTTTACTATATTGCATTAACACCCTTCCTTTTAGCGTTTGCCTTGCGACATGTTTGCCCGTTTTATTGCCCTTTGTGCCTTACCATGCAAAGGCTCGATATTTTTCTTATATAAGGATAAGAATACATGTCTGTCAAATGTCACAAGAACAATGCAGACTTTGTGTCAATATCAGTATAAAGAGCGATTAAGAAATCAATATAAGGTGCAATTAGGAAATCAATACACAGTGGAACTATTGTTTCACGTTTGTGTCGGGCATTTGGGGCATTAGTGAATAAATGTTTATCGATTTAGAGAGGAGAGGTTCTTACCTTCATGAATTCCACGCTGGACTCAAGTGGGTTGTTCCGTCTGAAGAAGAGCAAAAAGTTCTCCTCCATCGGCAAAATCTGGGCCAGCTGAGGGCAAAGCAAAATTATTACTGCACAAGATATTTTCAATAATCGATAATATTAATGTTGATTTTTAATGCGTATTACAAAATACGAGGACGTTTACCGATTTCCGTGAGTATATATATATATATATATATATATATATATATATATATATATATATATATATATATATAACCGGTGTCGGGCTTTTCTGCGTACCTAAGGTTTCCGTCACCAATATTGACGCAAAACGCATACCGAATTCGACCGATTGAAGAAAATAAAATAATGCAAAATGCTTACCATTTGAAAAGAGGCAACTGTCACCAGAATATTTTGTTCAAAATGATATTAATTTTGGACACACGGGATACAACTCATGTGTTTTCATGACTCGCGATATGTCGGCCTATTCTGTTCATAGCTTTGAATAGATGTTTATACATCTGGCGATGGAAACCAAATACATTACGTTTGACTCTTTCTGTTATCATTTCAGTCGAGTAATTAGGTAATAAAGTTTCTGAAAAACTGAAAAATCTTTTTTGTCCGAACCATTATCATTTCGGTACAGAAAGATTCAGCATAAGAAGCTAAGTTTATTACCTCTCATTTACTGTATTATATTCGAAACTGTAAATATAATTCTACCGTTGGATTATTTTCTAAAATGTGCATATAAACCTTTTGCATTATTTTATACAATGTACATATAAATCTATCGTTTGGATTATTTTGTATAAGTGTTTAGTATAGCTCTGAGTATTTCTAAACTGCACATTCACAAAAATGTCATGTGATGAAGTGAAACTGGTTAAATGGTACCATCTGTTGACAAAATTCTATTTTGAAATAATTTCAGTGGATGTCACCCATGGGCTCTACTAAACAGCCATTATGGAAAAAGTTCTTTCCTGACTGAATTTTTACTCTAGAGATATTCGCATGGGCAACATTTCCTAAATATCGATTCAAGAAGATCAATACTATACACAAATTAATGTGTATGAGTTCTGTTGGAGAAGGCAAAAATATTTACATTAAACTACGTGGGTGGGGGGGTATTTGCCATTGAGGACCATATGTACATTTAAATCTGAAAATATTAGTCCTTTTCTTATACTTACTTCAACTATATCTATTTTTCCATCCTTGTTCTCGTCGAATGCGCTCAACAATAATTTCTTGGCCTCGTCTAATGCCGCTTTGGATACGACCTGTGAAAAACAGCACGATGAGAAATGTATCAAGAAAGGTAAGAAACTTAATTATTATCATAACACCGTCTGCTCTGTGTAAAACAATATTAACCAGACCTAGATGCAGACCAGTGACTTTGCAATCTGGTATAGTTAGAATAAAATAAACGACTTCAGAATAAGGTTTGAAAAATTTTTTAAACATCTGGAAAATGGATGAATATTTGTGTAATTAAGACTATATTTTATGAAAGGTCAACAGCAAGAATTTGATACTTTATTTAACATGTATGACAATTAACACATTTTTATAACTAAAAGTGTAAAATTTGCCCAAAAGAGACTTGTGTAAGTGCGGAGAAAAACTTGATAATCTTGCATTTATTTCTAGCGAAATCGATATCTTGCACAGAAAGGATGCAGTATTCTCCAAGTTAACGGTAAGAAACAGTAATGATTGTACTAAATATATGTTGTTTTTAAATCACCATGTCTGAAACAGTATATAGGTGTGGACGAAATCAACAAGTAATGCATGTAATTGTCTCATAAGTACCGAGTACAGAATCGATTGTGTTTAGTATATGTGATGTCGAGGAAAATAAATTGAATTCAGATCTACTAGTGCTTCTTAGTGCAACGAATGAAGCAATTGCTTTCCACCCTCTGGTGTATTTTTTCTAGTCACAAGATACTGATATCGTCTTTGAATGTTCTTGCTGACATATCGGAAAGCTGTAATTCCTTTCAAAAGGAAGCCAGGAAATTAATGAAGGCAAATAACACGCGTTCGCGGTAAACTTGGGGATAGAGTAAATTACACTTAACCGATTTTGTAAACGCAACATTCAGACTTGAATCACATATTAGAAAATAATGCTTGAGTTTCTTTTTTGTTGTTGTTTCTTATTTGTTTGGCTTTATGGTGACAATTTGAAAACATGATGATATGAGTCAACATGACAATTATTTCTCTACAGTGTCAATAGAAAGTAAGTAACGTATGACCAATCAAAAGGCGTCTGCAAACCTTATTTTCTGATATGATGATGAAAAATCAATTGGTTTTATTATCTGACGTTACAATAACTTGTTGCACAACAAATAAACCAATAGCTTGTATTTTCCAATTCTTGAAATCTCTGTACGTATCATATATACGAAGAGACAATGTCATTTTCAAACAGAAACTATTATAAAATCTTAATTTCTTTGCCGGTTATCACAAATATTCCTTGTACTTAATCAAAACCTTGCCATCTTACCTCTGGACCAACGTCTTGAGCATTTACGCTGGTTATGAGTTCCATGAGAAAATTATCCAACTCGTTGTCTTCGATAAACCCGTTTCCTATATGAAAGCGATAAATGATAAATGTAAGGTTTTGTAAGCTGGATTAAATATAATCTAAACATTTATTTCTTAATTAAACAACGACAAATGACGAAATGCAATAAGTTCCATTGAAACTTTGTCTGAATAATATTGGATAAATTGAAAGAAACCACATAATATTTTTGTGCCTATGATCTGTGCTAGTGCGCAGTAAGATTCACTTTGGATTTTAGCAACATGACATAAAGCAGTTTAGAAGATTGGATTGTGTGCTTCATATTTTCAGACATAATGTGGCCAATTTAATAATCATACTCCTTGCCTAGCATGACAACCACTCCTAGTGCTACTACTACCACCACTACTACAGAAAAATAACAACATCAAGAACACAACGAAGCTGAGGAGGTGGAGAAGAGGAAAGTAGTAGGATGAAAAGCAACATTAAAGAGGTTTCATGGATCAGACAAAACATTTTTCAACGAAATGTCATTTTCGTCAATTGTGATAATTCCGCAAACAAGTACCACAAAATGTAAGGAAGAGTACCATCTTAGGAAAGCATACCCAAAATATTGGTCATCTACTGTTCATAGACGATTGAACTCGTTTTAGAAGAAATGAATCATTAATAGATGTTATGTCGCCGTTATGGTACTGGGAACATCCAACCGGAAGTAGAGACGTGGAATGTGAGATGCGCGACTAAGAGCAAATACTTTGCAAACGTGTCAGTCAAAAAACTATAAGGACGTTTGGCAATAAAGGAAACCATTAGTACCATGGGTTGGACTAATGATAAGGTACAATAGTATATGGTCCGAAATACTAATATCTAACATGTTACAATGCATAAGAGTTCTAACGTACACATAATGTAACTTCTTGGGAGCATTAGAACATGATAGTTCAGCATAGTAGACTGGTTCAAGACAAAGAGGAGTGTATAGATCGTAAAAACAAAAATAAAATTGAAAAGCGTGTCAATGAGAGTAATGGGCAATTACCAGCCTTAATTGAGAACAAAAACCTTTCTAAAGATAATGAAGAGAATGAACAGTGTAACGAGAATCAGGCAATGGACGTAATGATACGTAAACACTTGCGGGAGACAAGGAAATACCATTTTGAGGGGGTATAGCACAATCATAAATGATACTGTCTAGGGATGGTTATTGATTATTCCGTTCAAAGAGATGAGCTTCCCAGTCTTATTAGTATAAACGTAAAAAGGAGCGCATCTTAATTCGCGGTTGCTGGTAAAAATTTTAATCAGATAGAGTAATGTGTTCGAGACAGTAAATTAGCCCTACCATGAACTAAATATATAGAAACAAGGCAAGCTATGCATAACAATTTGACGCCATTAAATGACAACAATATTCTGAAATGCAAACGTCCTGTGAGACTTTGTCATCCAATCTGATCCCAGGAATATAGCACTGTCTAGGCATAGTACAGGTACCTGACTTTCAATAAAGATACACAATGTTTTGGGAATTATATCGTAGGGAGCAAAGTAATGCTCTAAAGACTGCAGAGATAGAATGGCAGTGCAGTGCAATGTTCTTGCCCAAGACAAAGAAAAAATTTGGAAATAGAGATCCTGACAATGGAAGTTAAGGTGGGGCTTGGTGGGCAGATAAGTACTAACCATAAACTTAGAACACCTTAACAAATGAAGAATAGTACCAAAGCCCAAGCAACCCTGGAAGGCACTACTCTTGTGAGTGTAATGACACAATGAACGATAATCGAGCTTATAAGAAAGTCATACAGAAAATCTCGTCCTGCAGAAAATGAAAAAGTAAAAGATGTCTATATCCTGAGAAATCTGAGTACGTAGATAAAGTGATAGATAGATTCACATGCAACTATTTTCAGATAAGACGTTTAGCTACATAGTGAACTGTCTTTTCACACATATAAACTGCTGATGCGTTCGTAGAGTTATTCCTACTAATGATTTTTTCTTGTTTTGATGTTTGCCTACAGAATCAATAGCACACCAAATGAGATCTCAGACGGATTTTAAAGATCTTTCTAAAAAAATAAATTTTCGTAAAAGACAAAAAGCAGCCACGAATACCATTTGCACTCAATTTAATTAAGTGTATCGAGTGCATGAAAACGAACAGTGATTGTTATTTGCGAGGCATCTGCAATTTAGAAGGCGATATCGAAATATTAGGAAGCCAAACTGTATAATCAACATCGTGGTTTTTGTTGGTATAGCTAAAAATTGAGAACAAATTTTGAGAATGATCGCAGGTATGCTTTAGAGGGTTTTGGAAACAAGCGTCGTTCTAATTTGATTAGACACAGTTTCCTAGTTTTGTGACTGCCGTACGTGTTTTTGCTTTTATTGGCACAAGTTTCAGACCGCAGAATATTGACTGAATTTGATACAGAAATGCATATTCTTTACAAATTACTTGAGCACATGAAGAAGAAGAAAATAATAATATTGTT
Source organism: Megalonaias nervosa (assembly GCA_016617855.1). NCBI lineage: Eukaryota > Metazoa > Mollusca > Bivalvia > Unionida > Unionidae > Megalonaias > Megalonaias nervosa. The sequence continues at coordinate 23,079 of JAECUM010038501.1, forward strand.
GATTATGCTGCTGGTAGTGATGATGATGACGATGCCTGTGACGATAATGCTATTACTAAGTAAGGCGTTTAAAAGATGACTGTGTCAGAAAAAAAGAATCTTTACGAATAAGGGGCAGAAGGAAAATCGGAAAAACACGGTTGGCGTGGATATAAGATTGGAAGATGAAAAAGATGAGAGAAAAATGGAAGTCTGGCTGTCTGGCTATTATTCTTCCTAGTGGCATTAGTTATACGACGATATGTGCAGTAATTTCTTATGCACTCTATTAGCCGCATTTCAACAGATAATTTTTCTGAATATGCAAATGTCATAGACACATTGTGTTTTTTCAGGCATTTATGAAAGAGGTTAATATTTGCTTGACAGCCATATTAAAGTCACGTTATCTGCAACTGATGAGGTAGCAAGCGATCAAATAAACCTGCGCTTTCTGTATATGCGTTTTATGCAATTGATTTTTTGCTGCAACATCTGTAAATGTAATGTCAGTTTTCATTTATAAGCATATAACACTTGTAAATAAGAACCACCTGCGCACACAAGAAAAATCATTTAATGGTATTGATAATACGTAAAAACAGTCGGAATTAGATTTCGTTGAACATTTTATCTTCACAACGGATATTTTAATAGTTTCATTCCCTGCCTTTTATCTCAATGCTGACTGTAGTCGCAAAGGTATTAAAAAATAGAAATACACCATGCAATGGATTTAGTTTCATTTCGATGAAAGAACTGATTTTTATTGTACGCCTACTTTGATGACTAAGAGATTTTTTGTGTATAAAGACTTTATTTTAATACTATCTTGAACCGTATGTTGAGCATTTTCGAGGCTCCAAACACAAAATCGAAATTTTGTAATATTTTATATATTTCTGCAGATGTAAGTGGTTTATCTTTGTCGGGAAAAATTTTAATACTCCCACAAAAATGTTGTAAGGGCATCCCCCGACCGAAAACCGCATTACAAAACCTACCCAGCCATCCCATCCCATTGAAAAAGTTCAAATAATTTATTTACCACTGAATGTATTCCTAGTCTAGTCATCAATGTAACTGTAGCCACAATTCAAACCCATAAAGAAAATATTGAGTGAAAAAGGTAATGGTATATGCTTCGTAGAATCACATTAGAACGTAGTACCAAGCCACTGAGATCTTCTCTTATCAAAATTCATTTTGCAGACCATACCTGCTACGAGAAACAAAAATCTAAATTGAACTCATGCAAAAGACAACTAAATACGTATTATTTAGTACCGATATGATAATGTTTCATACCAAAACATAAACAAATTGTTACGTATATGTAATTTAATTATTTGTATGCTAGTTTTAAATTCTCTTTTATTTTATTTTTATTTCATTACATGTTATTGTAATGATAACTTTATTCAGTGGATTTGACATTTTTCTCGGAAAATTCAGTTTTCTCTTTTGACCTGATAAACACGCAATTCGTTGCTACATTGTATTTTAGCTGACCTAGTTCCTGACTTTGATTCAGAATTGGTAAACACAGAGTGAAAATCATTGGTCGTAATAAAGGTCATACTTGGCTTGCGTGTTAACTCTATTGTAAACAACATTTGTCTATTATTGAATCTTATAGTAAGATTCATTCAGTACAATCGAACCTGTAAATAGCCTACGTGCTAACTGACATTATTTTGCTGCGCTGTTCGAACTAAGTGACCACGTGACCCCACCGTGTGTTCTAAAATTGAGGGCTAAAACAGATATTTTGTAGTGGATTTAGTCAGTCTTAATTTACACCTTCAGAGCTCAAGGTGTTTTTAATCTTGATACCAGTTTGATTTAAAATTCTTCTATTGTTTGGATATAATAATTTATATTCCCTGGAAAATACCAGTGCTCATAAAAATTCTTGGACAAAGACATTTGGTGGAAATTATTCTGAATTCTAAAGCCGGAATATTTTCTTCGTGATTCTACAAGTGTTATGTATATGTAATTTAATTAATTGTGTGTTAGTTTTAAATTCTTTTTATTACATTTTTATAACTTCATTCACTGAAGTTGACATTTTTTCAGAAAAGTCAGTTTAGTTCTTTTTAGCCTGATTAAAACGCAGTAGTGTTGCTACATTGTATTTTAGCTGACCTAGTTCCTGACCTTGATTCCAAATTTGTAAACAAAGAGTGTAAATCATTGGTCGTAATAAAGGTCATACTTGGCTTGCATGTTAGCTCTAATTTGTAAACAACCTTTAATTATTGAATCTTATAATAAGATTCGTTCAGTACAATCGAACCTGTAAAATACCTTACGTGCTAATTGACATATTATTTTACTGCGTTGTTCGGATTAAGTGATCACGTGACCCATCACGGGGTCTAAGCTGCGTTTTAGTTTAGGTTAAAACAGATATTTCATAGTGAAATTGTCAGTCGTAGTTTTCACCTTCAGAGCTCAATGTGTTTTTAATGTTTATGCCAGTTTGATTTAAAATTCTTCTATTGTTTGGATTTAATAATTTATATTCCCTGGAAAATACCAGTGCTCATAAAAATTCTTGGACAAAGATATTTAGTGGAAATTATTCAGAATTCTAAAGCCGGAATATTATTCTTGATTCATAAAATTCAACAAGGAACTGTTGACACAACAACACAGGACAGGTTATAGAGGACGTCATCGCCATCCATCTTGGAACTTCATCTGATTCGAACGTAGTTTTTAGAACTTTTTAGTGATAGGACTTATATTTTTTAAATTCTAGGATTAATTTTTGGATTAGATTCACAAACCGTAAGTCCATTTTCATATTTTTGCTTTGCTTTCTAGGGAAATAAATTATTTTGTTAAATTTACAAAGCTTCTTGACTTCACTCTTTTCTTTTGTTACTTTTGTACCAGCCAACACGTAACAAAAGAAAATCGGGGTTCTCGTCCTTGGAATATATGAATTTTGGCTAAAATATTTCTGAAAATTCTTTTCTAAAATTTAATTTCCCCTAGTTTTCAGAATATTTTAAATCCCAAATACTATTTCACTTTTGGTTTGAAATCTTTAGTGAAATCAACAGGCTTTTCACAATATCATCAAAAGTAGACAATGTTTTGGAATTTTACCTAGGAGTGTTTGGACCTTTTGAAAATGGAAGTCCAGCTAAAAAGGTTCGAATTAGAGATAAGACAGGTTGAGTTTTAGATAGAAAAGATACATATGGAAAGAGTAAGGGAAGAAAGGCAAATGCAAATGCAAATACAAAGAGAAAAGAAAGAGAATTTCAAATTCGGTTAAAAGAATTAGAGCTCGCACACGGAAAACACTCTTCTACTTTTGATGTTTTCAAAAATATCAAGTTAGTGCCCCCTTTTCTGGAAAAAGCAGCAGACATATTTTCCTCATTTTGAAAAAATTGCGGAAAATTTGAGACAGTCAAGTGAGCATTGGACTTTATTATTACAACTTGTACTTACTGGTAGATCTAGTAATATTTATTTTTCACTGTCACTAAAGGAGAGTGCTGACTATGATGTGGATAAAGACTGCATCTTAAAGGGTTATGAGTTAGTCCCTGAGGCTTATCGGCAAAGATTCAGGAATACTAGAAAATCCACTGACAAGACTTAAGTCGAATGTGCAAGAGAAAAAGAGCTGTTATTTGATAGGTGGAGCTCGTCTAGAATAGTTAACAAAGATTAAGAAAGTCTCAGACAACTCATGTTAGTTGAAGACTTTAGGAACAATGTCCATAGTGACATTAGGATGTATCTTTACGAGCATAAGATTGAAACATTGCAAAATGCTGCTCGTGCTCCTGATGAGTATTCCTTAGCTCATAAGGTTCATTTTGTAAGCAAGTATTTAACTCAGCAGGCCATTGGTAAAAAGGTATTTCAACCTAATACTACTCCTTCTAAAACTTAATTTGGCACAACGTTTACAAATCAAGCTTCTGATAAGCTTGACTCAAAATCCTTGTCTATTCCTACGTGTACCTATTGTAAGAAAAAAGGACACGTTATTTCTGATTGCTTCAAATTGAAATATAGGCATCAGAATCAAGATAAACCTATTCCAAATGCTCTCATTTCTAAGAGGTCAAGGTCACGGTCATGTATTGAAAACAATACATTTGTTGGGTCTAATAAACCCCAGTCTGATTTTATTATGGAGAATTATGAACCATTCATGTCGAAGGGTTCTATGTCACTCTTGGGTGATTTGGCCAGTCCTATCCCTATTAAAATTTTAAGGGATACTGGAGCTTCTCAGAGTCTTTTATTATCAGGTACCTCGCCGTTTTCTGAGAAGTCTTCTACTAATGAGTGTGTTCTCATTCAGGGAGTAGATTGCGGCTTTCTTAATGTTCCTCTCCATCGTGTAAATTTGTCATCAGATTTAGTTTCAGGACCTGTGACAGTCGGAATAGTGGATTCTTTACCAGTTGAGGGCATTCATTTGTTACTAGGCAACGACCTAGCTGAAGACAATGTTGTGGTTAATCGACTTGTAACTGACAAGCCTTCTTTGGATCAAAAAGTTGATCCTATTGAAAAAGAATTCCTTGATTTATATCCAGCTTGTGCAGTTACTAGAGCTATGGCAAGGAAAGCTCTTGAGAATGATGTTGATCAGGAAAGTATTCCTTTAGCTGACACATGTATTGGTCAGGCTTTTGATGAGGTCACTTTCACTCCTTGTTTGGATCAATCAAAAGGTATTGATCATAGTGATCCTCTTTTAACTACTCATTCTCTTTGTTCTAATCAGGGTGACAAACGACAATCACTTGTCGTCGAACAGGAAGAAGATCCTGAGATCTCCTGTTTGTTTCAGAGGGCCATTTATGAAACTGAAGCCACTGAAGTACCTGTCTGTTATTTCATTAAAAATGGAATTCTTATGAGAAAATGGAGACCTCCTGAGGTACCTGCTGGTGACGAGTGGTCAGTGAACTATCAGGTTGTAGTTCCAAAATCTTACAGACAGGAAATTCTTAGTTTGGCCCATTAAATTCCTCTGGCTGATCATTTAGGGTTTAATAAGACTTATCACAAGATCTTGAATCACTTTTATTGGCCAAAAATCAAAAGTGATATTTGTAAATAATGTAAATTTTGTCATACTTGCCAAATGGTAGGAAAACCCAATCAGAAGATACCTAAGGTTCATCTGCAACCTATTCCTGCATTTGACGAACCATTTAGCACAATTATGGTAGATTGTGTTGGTCCCTTACCTATGACCAAGTCAGGCAACCAATACTTGTTGACCATTATGTGTGCGTCAACAAGATTCCCAGAGGCAATTCCTTGAGGAATATTAAAACCTAAACTATAGTAAAAGCTTTGATAAAGTTTCTTTTACTCAAATTGGCCTTCCCAAATATGTCCAATCGGATCAAAGGTCAAATTTTATGTCTGGAATTTTCCAACAAGTTATGTATGAATTAGGCATTCAACAATTCAAATATTCTGCCTATCACCCTGAGAGCCAAGGGGCTTTAGAAAGATTTCATCAGACTTTGAAGAATATGATTCGATCATATTGCTTTGATACGGGTAAAGATTGGGATGAAGGCATTCATTTACTTTTGTTTGCTGTTAGGGAGTCAATTCAAGAATCTTGAGGATTCAGTCCCTTTGAACTAGTTTTCGGACACGCTGTGCGTAGACCATTGAAGTTGTGGAAAGAGAAACTTCTTTCTAATGAAGAAAATGAACTCAATCTTCTTGATTATGTTTCCAATTTTAAGTATAAGTTGTCAAAAGGTTGTGAGGTCGCAAGAGCGAATCTGCACTCTACTCAGTCAAAATTGAAATTAAGATATAATAAAAACTCAAAGGAAAGGAGTTTTCAGCCTGGTGATAGAGTTCTGGCTCTCTTGTCCATTCCACAAAATCTCCTTCAGGCCAAGTATTATGGTCCGTACACGGTTGAAAATAAAGTAAATGATTTAAAATACATCATAAATACTCCTGGGAGGCGAAAACAAAAACAACTTTACCACATTAACATGTTAAAGGAGTATAATGAGAGAGATAGCCAAGTAAATCGTACAGTTAATTTAGTTGTACCTGTCCCACTCACTGAGGATGTAAGTGAAGGAATTCGATCGGACTCTGCTGATTGTGGAGCAACAAATCTTCAGATTTCGGAAATTATGAATAATCTGGACCAGAAACTTTTACATTTGCAACAACAAGAAAGGAATGAACTTAAACAGTTATTATTTGAATATGAGCACTTATTTCCAGATGTTCCTATGAGGACAAACAAAATTGTTCATGACGTTGAAATTGCAGAATCAAAACCTGTGAAACAACACCCATACAGGATGAACCCTCTCAAACAGGAATACTTGAAAAAGGAAATTCAGTATTTGCTGGAGAACAATTTCATAGAGCCCAGTAAAAGTTACTGGAGTTCACTACGAATACTTGTTCCGAAACCAGATAAAACTTTCCGTATGTACATTGATTATAGGAAGGTGAACAGTGTGACAAAAACAGACTCATTTCCATTATCAAGAATCCATGACTGCATTGATAAAATTGGAAATGCCAAGTATGTCACCAAATTTGACCTTCTGAAAGGATTTTGGCAAATTCCACTAACGGAAAGGGCAAAGGAAATTTCGGCATTCGTGACTCCAGATGGACTTTATCAATACAAAGTGATGCCGATCGGGATGAAGGGTTCGCCAAGTACTTTTCAATTTTTGACGAATTTGATTACCTCTGGTCTAGATAATTGGGATGCTTACATGCATGATGTCATCATCGACAACGACACCTGGAAAGGACATCTAGCAACAATTCGGAAATTCTTTCACAGACTCACTGATGCAAGTTTGACAATCAGTTTATACAAAAGTGAGTTCTGCCGTGCTTGTGTAACGTTTCTAGGACATATTGTGGGATATGGACAGGTTAAATCTATATATGCTAAGGTCAAGGCTATTTCTGAATTCCCTGTGACTGTGAGAAAAAAGCAACTGATGCGCTTTTTAGGTATGGCTGGATACTATCGGAAATTTTGTTCCAATTTTTCTAATATTGCTGAACCCCTGACAAATTTATTGAGCACGAAAAACACGTTTCTTTGGACTGAGAAATGTCAGGAGGCTTTTGACAAGTTAAAAGCCATATTTAAAAGTGCATTGGTTCTTACAGCTCAAAATGTCAGTCAACCTTTAAAATTGTTGATGCAAGTGATGTTGGGGTTGGAGCAGTATTGATTCAAGAAGATAGAAATGGTGTTGATCACCCAGTGTGCTATTTCTTTAAGAAATTAAATAAGCACCAAAGAAATTACTCAACAATCGAGAAGGAATGTTTGGCTTTAATATCGGCATTACAGCATTTTGAAGTTTACCTTAGTTCAGCTCCTTCTCTTGTTGTTGTGTTTGGTGATCACAACCCCCTTACTTTCTTCGACAAGATGAAAAATAAAAATCAAAGATTATTAAGGTGGAGTTTGTTGTTACAAGAATATAATATTGACATCAGGCACATCAAAGGAAAAGACAATTTAATTGCAGATGCACTTTCCCGTGTATAGAAATATTATTTCATGTACACTTTGTATAAATTCATAAGAGTTCTTCTCATGTAATTTTGTTTTACCTCGTGTATAATTAACATATGATAAAAAAAAATGCTTTATTATATAAATCTTTCTTTTTCTTTAGGGGGGAAGTGTTACATATATGTAATTTAATTACTTGTGTGTTAGTTTTAAATTCTCTTTTATTTTATTTTTATTTCATTACAAGTTATTGTAATGATAACTTTATTCACTGGATTTGACTTTTTTTCGGAAAATTCAGTTTTCTGTTTTGACCTGATAAACACGCAGTTTGTTGCTACATTGTATTTTTAGCTGACCTAGTTCCTGACCTTGATTCAGAACTAGTAAACACAGAGTTGTTACGTATATGTAATTTAATTGCTTGTGTGTTAGTTATAATTTCTCTTTGATTTTACTTTAATTTTATTACGTTATTGTAATAATAACTTTATTAACTGGATTTGACTTTTTTTCGGAAAATTCAGTTTTCTGTTTTGACCTGATAAATACGCAGTCTATTGCTCAGTTATATTTTTAGCTAACATAGTTCTTGACCTTGGTTCCGATTTTGTAAACATTGAGTGAAAATGCTTGGTCATTACCATGGTCATGTTCACCCCACGTGTTAGTCTGTTCTAAACAGTTTTATTTTTAAATTTATTTCCAGTGTGGGAATCTGATTCTTAGATAGGGCTATTCTAGCCTACGTGCAAATTGGCATTTTTTTTTTTTTTTTACTGCGCTGTTCAAGTTAAGTGACCACGTGAGCCATCATGTGATCTAAAATCGCGGGTTAAAACAGACATTTTCTAGTGGATTTGATCAGTCGTAAATATATACCTTCGGGCTCCAGGTATTTGTCTTGTTGTTGCCATCTGAGTTGATTTTCGTATTTAAAATAATTTATTCAGCCTGGAAACTACTCTTCTTCGACGAAATTCTTGGACAAAGACATTCACTAAATTATTCGGAATTCAAAAGCCGGAATTATATTCTTGGTGACTCAACAATGAACTGTTGACACATCAACACAAACTGGTTATAGAGGACGTCATCGCCTTCCATATTGGAACTTCATCGGGATTCGAACTTAGATTCAATTAGAACTTTTTAGTGATAGGACTTATATTTTTGAATTCTAGGATTAATTTTTGGATTAGATTCACAAACCGTAAGTCCTTTTTCATATTTTTACCTTGTTTTCTAGGGAAATAAATTATTTTGTTAAATTTGCAAAGCTTGTTGACTTCACTCTTTTCTTTTGTTACTTTTGTTCGAGCCTATACGTAACAGAGTGAAAATCATTGGTCGTAATCAGGGTCATACTTGGCTTGCGTGTTAACTCTATTGTAAACAACATTTGTCTATTATTGAATCTTATAGTAAGATTCGTTCAGTACAATCGAGCCTGTAAATAGCCTACGTGCTAATTGACATATTATTTTACTGCGCTGTTCGAACTAAGTGACCACGTGACCCCACCATGTGATCTAAAATTGAGGGTTAAAACAGATATTTTGTGTGGATTTAGTCAGTCTTAATTTACACATTCAGAGCTCAAGGTGTTTTTAATGTTGATGCCAGTTTGATTTAAAATTCTTCTATTGTTTGGATATAATAATTTATATTCCCTGGAAAATACCAGTGCTCATAAAAATTCTTGGACAAAGACATTTAGTGGAAATTATTTCTGAATTCTAAAGCCGGAATATTTTCTTCGTAATTCAACGAGGAACTATTGACACGACAACACAAGGCAGTTTATGGAAGACGTCATCGCCTTCCATCTTGGAACTTCATCGGGATTCGAACTTTGATTCATTTAGAACCTTTCAGTGATAGGACTTTTATTTTTAAATTTCAGGATTAGATTCACAAACCGTAAGTCCTTTTTCATATTTTTACCTTGTTTTCTAGGGAAATATATTATTCTGTTAAAATTTACAAAGCTTGTTGGCTGAAAGTGGGGGGTCATTTAATTTACAGATGTATTGTGTGTACTTGCAGGTGTATAGTGTATACTTACAAGTGTGTAGTGTATACTTACAGGTGTATAGTGTATACTTACAGGTATATAGTGTATACAAGTGTGTAGTGTATACGTGCAGGTGTAGAGCGTATACTTGCTGGTGTATAGTGTATCCTTACAGGTGTATAGTAAATACTTACAAGTGTAAAGTGTATACTTACAGGTGTATAGTCTATATGTACAAGTGTAAAGTGTATACGTGCAGGTGTTTAGTGTATCGTTACAGGTGTATAGTCTATACTTACCTGTGTATAGTGTATATTTACGCGACAGACATTCATTGGTCGTATACAAATACACCTAAAACTTACCTGGAAACATCCTTACAGTGCTATATGACAAACATTCTAAAAATAATTTATTTCCTATCGTTATCTTTTTGTTTCAGGTTGGTATTCTGTGTAGGGGGGGGGGTAGGTTTGGGGAGGGGAGTTTGTGCCTGACATGAAATGCTTAAAAACAAAAAGAAGCATGAGCCATTGCATAAACGATGGTCGATATTCCAGATGATAAGACGTATCGTATTTGTCAAAATTTTATGATTTAAATTTAGGATGAGACAGGTTTATATAGTGTGCTGAGATTTTGGACATCATTCTGATATACAAATTAAGACAGTGTTGGACTGGAGAAAACTTTATTTGAAAACATCTGAGCAGAACAATAACCAAAGGTCATTTAAGTACGCCTTTTTAAGATTGTGGAAAATGTCCTGATTGAACTGTAATTACGGAAATAGATTCTACACATGTATATTGCTAAAGCAAACATGCAAAGGCCAGAAAGGTTCTTTCAGTACATTATTACGATAGAGAAATAATATATTGACACAGCTGTAATTACTGCATTGTATTTTAAATATGTTCATGGCTAAATAAAGAGGCTGAGTATATTATCTGGATATATCTGGCCTGTGAAATTTAACAAGATACATAAAATGAATAGCTAATATCTGGCAATTCCCTCTTGTGGTGATAATATTGAGCCAAACAGACTAATCGTTTATTACTTTAACGGCGACATTCAAAATTGTATACCGTCTCTTCAGTCTTCTTAATTCTATATTGAATTTTGCTAAGTACCTTCGGACTTGTTAATAAAATTTCATAAATTCAATTAAAAATTTTAACAGTATCTTTCATAATTCATTTTGTTTTTCTCGAGTTAAAGATAGATCTGGAAAATGTTACAATGTCTTGAAGCTGTCATATGAATAGAGTTGAACAAAGATATAGACATTTTTATTTGTGTCAAATATGAGAATGAGATTAATCCATGCATCGTATCTAGCACAAATATCAATCAAATGGGGGAATAAATAAAGCGTGATACAACGAAAATAATTAATCTTACTTGAAAGAATTGCTGTATAGACAATCTACCTACATATTGCACAAGGAAACTAGAAAATATTTTCCGTTGCCTTCATGACCAGTGGAAGGCAGATATTGGTGACATGAAATAAAATGAAATCTACATTAATGGAAATCAATAACTGTCTTCCCCAAATACTCGTGGTATCAGAAGATGAAAAAAAGATCGAGACAACATACACGATGCTTTTAGAGAAATCGTCAATAAATGAAAAGCAAAAATGATACAGTTGGACATAGGACGAGAAGTCATTACCGCAAAATTAAGGCGCTATTTGAGAAAGAAATATCGAATTATTTTCCATTTTCTCGTATTAAAATGCACCTTTAGTGGAACGACTGAAAAGCAGAACGTAGAAGTATTCCACTCAGACAAAATTAGAAACTGGGTGCATGTATTGCTTTATAATACTGAATAATTTAATAATAGAAATCACAGATAAATGGATAAGACCATAAATGAAGACGAAATGAAGACCATAGATTTAATGTAATTATTAACGTAACAGGTTATCTGACAACTTGTACCTATGCAACGGCTAAATATCAAATAGTTGCGAAAGTTAAGATCTCAAAGAAGAGCTTTATGTTTCGCAAAATACTTTCTAATTTTACTATGAAATATTTCAATTGAGAAAATTAAATTTACTTTATCATGCTGTGTATAAATTTGAAGACTCAAAGGAAGAGAATATTGAGGGGATATTCTGTATGACAAATAGGACGAAATATTCAAAATTGATATAACAAAATTTTAAAACGAAAAGAATGAACGATAAAATTTACGGTGGTACTAAAATAGCAAGGATATGATGACTTTAATATTTTAGAGAAAGATGAAACAAAGAGAACAGGTTACTCCGATAATCAAAGATAAATATCAGAATAAAAGAAAACAACTTGTTCTGAAGGACAGATATAGTGACATCTTGTTGGATGAGATTATCCGACAAAAAAAAAGGAATTTTCCTGCCACTGAATGAAATTTTTAGACAATAACAAAAGTTTTTTCATGACAATGATACTGAATATTTCTGCTCAGGAATTAGCAAGCAGGTAATGATAGGCTTGAGAAAGAAGGATATAAATGTTGTCAAAGAAAACAAGTTCACTGTCTTACCACAGTATTTTAATAAAACTAAGACCCAATTTTAAAGAATAATTACCTAGTTAAGCACTTTAAATTGCTTGTATGGAGCAGTAACTTTCGAGAGCAATTGCATATCATATTGATGTGTGCAACATTCATGCAAAGATTGGCAGAGAATATTACTTGTTTTCGATGTGGTGTAAAATACCGGATAGATCTTCGAAACACACAATACCAAAGGTGCAAGCAGCGCGTTAACATGAAAATGAAACTGATGCCATAATGAAGGAAATAACAAATTCAGAATCAGAGAAAATATTCAGTAAAGAATTACCTGAGTATGGACAAACTGTAACAAAGGGAGCATGGTACGATCACTAAAAAACATAAATTACGTACTATAATAAATGGCTTCAATTCATACGTTTCGAAGTTATAGACACCATCAGGATTCAACCATTTTTGGCTCTGTCTCATTCTTTGCTTGTTTGTCTTTTGTGGGAAATCGGGTGACCGAAGAGTAGTAGTATGTTGACGATTTCAAAAATTGTTACAACCAGCTGCAAAATCTATTCTCGACAGTATAGTGGATCATTTTCCATCTTTGTTATCAACTGGACTGAAAAATATATTTCTTTTCCGACTTGACCTTCTATGGTAATTTAACATTCCCTTTATGTAGCATAAAATTAATACAGTTTGACATTCTAACAACTAATAGATACAGACTTTCTCTTTATGTTGCATTCTCTTATTCATTCGCAACTGTTAGAGGCCCGAAATATGTCTTCCTTTATTTTGTTTCCATCTGCAACAATGCCGTTGTAGTTCTTTAGTATCCTGACTGTCACCGTTACCCACTTTGTTATTTATTGCAAATATTTCCTTGCATCTGTTCTGCTCGATCACTACAATTTAAATTCCTTGTGACTTATATCATTAGACCGCTCTGGTGGCGAAGTGGTTAGAGTGCCCCCCCCCCCCTCAGATGCGGGAGGTCGCGGTTTCGAACCCCGGCTGAGTCATACCACAGACTCTTAAAAATGGTACGAGCAGCTGTCTCGCTTGGCTCTCAGCATTAAGAGGTTAGTGTTAGGAGTAGTCGGCCTGGTGTCAGGATAATGTGAATGAGTGGGACATGATGCTACATGTCTGCGGCATGATGTCCCGGTGCTAGACATCATTATAAACTGCCACACCGCATAATTCATAGCGATATGAATAAAAATTATTAAAACTACTTTAAAAATAAGAAAACACAGACACTTATGTCATGATTACATACTGTCTTACTTTTTCTTGTGTATCAGCTCTGCCTTGAGAAACATAGGCACAAAGTATGTAAAACTACACAAACACACTAATAGCCATGAATCTGTAAAATACGTTAATATTGATGCAAATCTTAAGACTGAAGCTCCAAAAGCCATTGCACCTGAAGCTGTAGCCAAGAGCACCTATACCCAATAAAAAAATTTTAAAAAATCTTATATTTCGTCTGTACTTTTTCTGGCCCTTCCGTACTGTTCGACCTCTTTAAACAAAACATTCTTAATTTATTTGATATTTATCAACACTGAATTATAATGTCCTTATTGGTATGTGTTAGTGCTGGATAGAATGGTGGTGAACTTATTACCTTCTCTCCCATTTTAATGCATTAAACAGAAAACATAGCCTTAGGTGTTATATGAAATTTAGCAGGCGCTTTGAGTGCTTAGGCGTAAACAATCTTTTCGTTTCTCGTAGTTCCCTTGTTAAAACTGAAAATCAGCTTACCTTATACTCCACTGGCACTTATCTCGACTTAACGCTACTTGTATAATTAATTAATTTATCTGGTAATGTGGATTGTGTTATTAGATATATAATCGTAAATTAACGAAATAAAATTGGAATAACCATCTTTTTGGCTTCTTCAAAATTAGTTTTGGGAGTTGTGGTGCTCGATTTACATAGTAAAAGTCTCCACAATCATATTGTATTGAATGCAAGATCTTTATTTAATTATCTCTGCTAAATAGTGTATATTGTGGATTTTGTCTCAAGTCCCATTAATCCTTGTGATATTTTGCGTTGGATAAGATATCACTGTCAATCGATTTTCCTTTTATGTAAGTAATGAACTGTCTGTTTGGCTGTGACCTTTTACTAACAGTTTCAAAATACACGAGTTTAATACTTAATACAAATGCAACAATAACATCACATATCAAGTAATACTTCTGTATTAGTTACTTACATTATCTTTTCTTCTCTCAAGTTTTTCTAGCTAATGTTTTAACGTATCTGCTTTGGCTTCCTGCTATTCTAACGAATTATTTTCGAAGTTGTTTACTGAGTTCATCTCTAAATGGATTTTTCTTCAATACGAAATTACTTATTCTGGTGAATTTTCAACATTAGGCCTTTCTTAAAATTTTTGCTGTCATCACTTTCCATTTATTTTGGAAAGTGAATATGATTTAAAATGTACTAGCTAATTATTCAAAAACATTTTCAGCTAAATTTCAAATAAATTGTATCTCAACTTGCATTCATGTTTTAAAATAACAGTAGCAGAATATGGGTAGTATCAAACCTATTGATAATTGTAGTATACGTGAATAGCAGGACAAGCTCAAGGTGCAAACAGAAAAAGTAAATAAGTTTAGCATAAACGGTTATCACGGAAAACTTTGTCACCGAACATACATAAAACTGCCGAGAGATATAAATAAAGATTGTTCTAATTATTGTGGAGGCGAGAATAAGAAGACAAAAAGGAATGCAAAAGACAAATCGAGAAATTAAAATAGAAAACACGTAGATAAACTTTGAATGAAAATTCTAAATACATGTATCATGATGACGAAAATTATAAATACACTCACTTGACTTTCGACGCAGTTTGATTTTCATCCTCTGTTTACTTTTAAAACTTATGTGCTTCAATGTTATCAAACTTACATTCAATTAAACGATAAAGGCCCCAAGAAGTATCTAATAGTTCATTGTTGTCTCGTGTTTTTGTTTCACTTTTTCATTTGCTTTGCGTCCATTTCTTTCAACATATGATCCGTTATAGTTGCCTCCCTTTAGCTAATCTAATATTTCATTCAGGATTATAATATTATAAATAGTGTACAAATACCTGAAGGACCGCAAAAAGGATTGTGAAGACTTTGATAACCCTGATTACTTTGAAGACGAATAAGAGGAACACACTTCTTTTGAAGATTATGTCACAGATAACAGTATTGCTTTAATAAAGGACTTCTCAGCAACCCAGATTTTTTTACCAACTATATTGTTTTCAAACAATGCACAAATTTATGGAAGATAAATGTTAATATGTTAATGAGTAATTCGTACCTTCAATAATTACACTCATTAGGTTTTCTATCTGTGGGGATGGATGAGTCAAACCAGGTCGTCTTTCTCGCCAGAAATTTACAGAGAATCATTCTAACGTACACTTCCAATAAGACGTCTCGCTATTCCTCTCCAGATTAAAGTCAAGTTACCTACTGTGTCTCTAAACAAAAGGATTTTGGGCTCCAGAATGTCCACAACATCAGGAAAAGGGACTTCAAAGACAGGAGAAAAGTGAGACAAAATTAAAGAAATCTGTTAGCAATGTCAAGACACAGCGAATTGGTTTTCAGAGTGCCCTAAAGAAAAGAGAACAAGGAGAAGCAGGAAGAGGAGCGTTCTTCAGAAACAGAAACAAAATAAGGACCCATACCAGACAATAAATTCAATAAGGCAAGACAAGGAGGAGAAACAGAAGAGGAGGAATCCATGGCAGTAAATAAATTTAATGCAAGAGGCAGACAGCGAGAGCAAAACAAACGATATTTTGTGCTGTGTTATGACATTTTATTGTGATTCTGATTTCACAAGAATATACCAAAAACTAAACCTACGTGCCTGTTTGTCTTCATGTTGTCTTTTAGTATGATTAGGACACTAAAACACGCACAAATATTATGGAATGACTTAGGTTTTCTTTGATTTGGCAGTCATTGAATAGCATCTCTTTTCCAAAGACATTGATCACCCTGGACAGGACCGTTGGCGTTTCTTTCTCTTATTTTTTTTTTTTTGGGGGGGGAGGAGGGGTGTGCTTTATGATGTTTGTTCATTTCATAGCAAAACCACGCAAGAACGTAACATCATCGGTTTAAGCAGTCTTAGTCCTTTTACAGGTCCAAGTCCAACACCTGCTCCTGATGTTGCTGCTTTGGTAGCTGTTACGTCTCGGTAGTTAACGTTGATGTAGTCACAGAAGGTGATAACGTCTCAGGTCGTGTAGATATATTCTTCTTCATTAATACCTTTGCCCCTTCTTGCCTTTGTGGTTATAGGGTGTATGTAAACACTGCTACCCTTTGCTTGGCGTGGTGTGTCGTATGTAAGTATGTATGTATGTATGTATGTATGTATGTATGTATGTATGTATGTATGTATGCATGTATGTATAGCGCGTCTATAACTACTCCAAACTTTACCAACTTGCGCTTGATAGTACAGTATGTTTGTGTGAGAGTGTGGCCATTCTAACCCTCTTCTTTTATATCCTAACTAATCTTGTTTGATAGTACGTTTGTATGTATGTAGGTATGTAGGTATAGAGCGTGTGTATAAACACCCCTACCCTTTATTTTTGATAGAGGGGTGTGTGTGTGTGTGTGTTTAGATATTAATTAAATACCGGGTACTGTGTTCGCATTGTAATCAAACCGTGGGTGCTGGATAGTATCATGTGTGTTTGTATAGTAATTTAAAACGCGATTGCTGTATTGCAGAAATGTGCGTTTAGTTGTTATTAAAAAGGGTACTGGATAGCATGTCTGGTGTGTTGGATTGTAGTTATAAAAATTTTAACTTTTCTATTCTTGTTTGACCCCATATAATTTCGACCCTTTTTCCATTAACAACAATAGCATTACCATTCCCGTCTAAAGTCATAAACCTTTCGACCCTTTATTCCTTAAAACATTTGTCCCCATACACTCTTTTTGTTTCCAGAAACAGTTTTGTCCCATCATACCATTCTCATGTTTAACCTAAGGACAATTCTAACATAGGATTTCCCGATTGTCCCCAAGTGCCATTTCCATGTAAACTTATATATTAATTTAACATAGGAACCCCGTTCATAACCCGAGTGAGTCACGCTGAGATCTATTCAGACAATGTAATAATGTAGCTCCAAATGAGGTCAGTCTGTTTTTATGAAGTCACAATATACCCACGACGTTAAACCTGTGGACGATTTTGACCTATAATTTCTGATTTGTCCCACAAGTGGAATTTCTTTGTAAACCTGCGTAATTCTCTTATGCCCCTATAGAGGCACATTTAACTACTTGTATATGATGATAATTAGACGGTTCATGCCTTTCAAGAGGACTAATATATACAGCAACTATACGCAATACTTACAATGTGACAGACAGTGCAAATTATTGATGAATTAGAGATGGAAAAAAAGATGACTGCAATAAATGAATCAAGGAATGAGTTGAATGGAATGAACCTGTAAACTAGACGATGTTTTCAGCAAAGATATTCCCGACAAAAACTACAGCTCAAATGTAAGCGTTCAATGACTATTTACTCCGCAAAAATAAAAGGAATTAAGAGGTTAAATGAATGCGATTGAAGCAGTTAAATCAAATATAGAATCATTTCAATCGCAATTAGAAGATGAAATATATGACATATAAAGCAATATGGGCATAGAGAACACATAAAGGAATCAGCAAACAACGGTTGCTTCTTACAACACCTAAATTGCAAGAGCTCTTGCAAAACACAGAAAGTATATGTTCATAGAATTAATATACTCAAATTAGCACGTTTATGTATTAAATATGTTTAGTGTGCTATATATACATTTTTTGTGTTTGTTAAGAGATATGTATCTCTTAAATATTTGTGTAGCGTCTTTATGAACTAAAGTGTTCAACTGAATTGCATGACAAAGGTAAAGAAAACTATTTATTATTTCCTTTTTGTTTAATATGTTTAATATATATATATATATATATATATATATATATATATATATATATATATATATATATATATATATTTTTTTGGTGCTTAGTCGTGATGGAATATGGGCTGGTGTGTGCAGGCAAGGCGATGGGTGCCGTTTACCCGTGGGTTCGAATCCCCGTAGAGTACGAATTAAAAATTCTCTGACCTGTATGATAGTATTATTTGTATTAAATATTAATTCTGCCTACTATTATTAAGCATTCTTCTATAGAATCCA
>JAECUM010038505.1:0-19052 GCA_016617855.1 Megalonaias nervosa
AGAAACGAAAGGAAAATCTGGACATAAACATAAAACCAGAAAACCACAACCCATCAAATAAATACTGACCCCGAAGAAAGAACCGCTTAACGATCACGAAATACACAATTTCCATGGAAAATAAACATATTGGATGGGCTACAACGTGCACTTACACTTAAATTGTGAAAAACATAAGTCCTGTGAATAAACAGTTCTAAATTGAAGTCTGAATCTCAATTCCGTTCCAAGATGGTGGATGACGACGTCAGACGAAGGTTTTACACAAGTGTCCAGAATTTTCACTGTGAATCACAAAATTGTATTGTCCTGTTCCAATTTACAATTAATTGCAGCAAATGTTTTTGTCCAAAGCCAGTTGTGTAGTTCTCCAGGGAAAATAATTATTATTTAAAAGGTAGATGAAGTATAGCTATCGTCAATAACAAAACACATGTTATTCTTCATACGTACGAACGAACAACTCTTTCCAGCACAAAAGAATACCTTCTTAAGGTATTGAAAACTCTATATGATGTTATGATGTTGTTATGATGTGACTCTCTAAAATGTTAAAATATGACTCTCCAATATGACTCTAGACTAGTTCGCAGCTACCTGAGTATTTTAAAGCAAACTAATACGTCATTTCATGTACAAGCATGAAGAAATCGTGCGATTTCGAAATATCGCCAACGTAGTATAGAATGTCAACAAATATTATTAGAAATGACCGTGGTCATAGCCAATCATTTACATAGCTATTTCCGACTGTTTACTTGAATCGACAAAACCGTCATGCAAAATTCGTGCTTACGCGAGTCACATTTACGTTCTAAATAAATACGATGTTTCTAACAAAATATCAGACCCTGCGAACATAATAATCATCATAATAATAATTATATTTAATGATATAAAAATCAAATAAAAATGAAATAAAAAGAATTAGAAAGAATTCAAATTTTAACACACATGTAATTTAACTACAGGGTCGTAACATTTGCCCTCCATTTGAATTATTACAACCACAGTGAAAGACTTGAAGGACATTCTGATATTCAAAGGCTTCGATGTACTGTTGAGCGCACTGGCCTTCTCTGCTTCCGTCTCCAGTAACGATAACGTTTTAATGCGAGAATTAGTTTTTGTTCTGCAAAATCTTATTTGAAAGGTGATGTAATTAGACTTTATGAACGTAGTATCATTTATTGATACCGCCAGTTACAAGACTACACAGAAACAATTACAATAATTTGCAATTTACGAGTGTAGCGGAATTGTTACGTTAAATGAGATTCATTGAAATTTAAGTAGTATCAAAATGTTGTCTTATCCTGCAAGATGCCAATCGGAAACTTCAACTTGCATGTGGCCTCAAAATGTATTAAAATGCCTTGATTAGACTGGAAAAGATTAGAATTTGAAAGTGAAATGGAAATTTTCCTTTATGTCTACACTAAGCATTACTATAAAAGGCAATATAATTCAACTGCAATCTCCAACGTGAAATTCCATCTGCAATCAGATTTTCTTTTCCCTTGATGTGTCGAATATCACAGTTGTATTCCGGTAACATCAAATTCCACGTCAACAATCTTTGATTTTCGATTTAATTGTTTTAATGAAAATTAGGGGTTTTGATCACCGAATACAATAATCGAAGACGGAGCTAATCTAATATACACGTCTAAGTGTTGCTAAGATAATATTTCAGCCAAACATTCCTTCTCTGAAGTGATATAATGTCCCTGGTGCTTGGTTAGCATTTTTGGAAAAATGGCAACTTTAATGATCTGCACCATCTCTGTCTTCCTGAATAAATACTTAACTAATCCTAACATCTCTTGTATCATCAACAGACATTTTCAATCACTGACTGGAATTTGTAAATTAAAGAACTGTTACACACCTAAGTATGGTCTTTAAGTAATCAAAGGTCTCCTGACATTTCTCAGACCAATGAAACTTGGTTATCTTAGTCAATAAATTGGTCAGATGTTCCGCAATTATGGAAACTTTATCAGAGAACTTCATTCACCAAAAGTGCTTCAATTGCTTTTTACACATAGTCTTGACAATAACATGCATCAAATGCCTCACAGTTAGTCCTAAACTGTAACACAAGCACGCCAAAACTCACTTTTACCTAAATAGATTGTAAATTGAGTTGATATTCGAATTTTTGAACGGTTTTCAAGTGACCTTTCCAGGTGTCTTGTAGATGATCATGTTATCAATCCACGCATCAATAATTTCTAGACCTGGTGTTATCACGTTCATTAAACCTTGGAATGTTGTCGGAGAAATTTTCGTGCCAAATCTCATCACTTTATATTCATAAAGTCTCTGAGGTTTCAAATGACGAAATTTCTTTTGCTATTTCCGGGAGGATACCTTGCCAGAATTCTTTCAGACAGTCATAGTTTCCATTTCCAATTTTGTCAATCCAATCATCAACTCATGGTGGTGGAAATGAATTTGCTTTGGTGACACTATTCACTTTCCTATAGTCAGTACACATACGGAAAGTAATATCTGCTTTCTGCAAAAGAATAAAGGGTGCACTCCAATTACTTGGTTCAATGAGAAATACTCCAGTAATTACTGAATTTCCCTTGTCAAATATTCCTGCTTCGGAGGATTCATCCTGTAAGCGTCTCATTTTACATGTGTATAATCTAAACTTTCAACGTGATATTAGATTTTTTGTTCGTGTTGGAAGATCTGGATACAAGCGAACCTTTTCACATAACAGCAGGTTTAGTTCATTCTATTCCTGCTGCTGTAGATGCTAAACTTTTAGTTCCATATTGTTGAATATTTCTGAATTCCGCAGATTGGTTCAACCAGTTACCATAGTCAAACTGCAGTTCATCATTTACATCCACACTTTGTGTGACAGGTACAACTAATTTGAATAAATGGTTAACAAGACTCCCTCTGTAATATACTCGTTTAATACATGTATGTGTCCAACCCAGCAGTATTAATGACGTAATATAAGTCGTTTACTTTCTTTGTAACTGTTTAAGATCAATACTATTTAGCCACAATACGATTTTGAGGTAAGAGAGTAAAAAATCTATCACCAGGCTAGAAACGTCTTTCCTTTTTGTCATATCATAATTTCGTGTTGGACCTAGTGGAATGATGATTAGTTCTTGCTACTTCACAAGCCTTTGAACAGTTACATATGAAATATGAGACATACTCAGACTAACTTATGAGTCTTCGTTTCAGAGATGTTACTCTTCTTCTTTCCTTCATTAAAGCAATGTGACCGAATTATATTCTTCAAAATTTGATGAAATCTTGCTAAAACCCCTGAAGCAGAGGTTTAAAACTGTTGGACGCCTAATTCATTTATAACCTGCTGGAAATGAATATTACATTTAATCGATTTGTAACGGCCAAACTATGGATAAATTTTTATCAAAGCTTTTACAATGGTTTTAGTTGTAAAACTCCTCAAATGAATTTCCTCTGCATTTATTTATAATGCACACATTATTGTCAACATGTATTAGTTGCCTGATTTAGTCTTATGTGTGGGATTGATACATTCTATCATTATGCGCTAAATGGTTCGTCAAATGCAGGATTAGGTTGCAGATGAGCCCGATGTATCTTGTCTTTACCTACCATTTAATATTTGTGACACGAAATGCAGTATTTAGATACATCACTATTTATTTTAGGGTCCACCGAAACGATTCAACAGTTTGCAAGAAGTCTAATAGACCTATAAACGATTGCTAATGGAGTTTTGTCGTCAAAAATAAGACTTTCCTATCGATATGACCTAGCAACAATAATTTTTGATACGTCATTGACGACTCATTAAGAGCTAGTACCTCCGGTGATCGCCATTTTCTCTTAAGGACCTATTGTTCATAGTAAAACAAGTTGATACTTGTGTGACTTCAGATTCAATAAAAAGAGTCTGAGAGAGAGAGAGAGAGAGAGAGAGAGAGAGAGAGAGAGAGAGAGAGAGGAGATTTCAGAATTTTGTTCCTGTTCGACAATGCTTTTTCGCCCTGACTAGAAATAAGAGAATGAACAGTAAAACAACGTTGATACTTCAGCTACGATAAAAGTAGTCTGCGAAAGACACGAGATTTCCGAATTTTGTTCCTGTTCTACAATGTTTTTTCACTCTGATAAGAATTAAGAGAATGAGCAGTAAAACAAGGAGCACACTGATCAATTTCTCTTGATTGATCAGCAAGAGGAGCTAAAGTGACCCCATGAAAGTACTGACTAATAAATATGTCATCTAATGCAATTATTCACATATCAATATCATTCTCAAGAGCTCTTTCGCCATAGTTCCACTAAGTGCACAAGCTGGGTATAATTCATGTATTTCATTTTCGACATGATCCAAACAAGATTTGGATCTGTTTGTCAGTTACAAACAGATTAACGAAGACAAGCTAGATGATTGCCTCGTAATGACTGAACAGCCTCAATGGGTATAAAGGTTACCGGTCCGGATGCTTAGCGGACAAAACGGAAAGGAACATTCATAAAACCACACATTACTCCCTAAATAGGAACACTTTCACCCAAAGAAGACTTGTCAGGCAAAATCAAAGTGCTTGGTATTAAAAGACTCCAAGAACCTCCTGTGTCGCTAAACATTTTAATAGGGATAGATTTCGCAAAATCACCAAAAAGTTACATATAATCTTAGAACACGAACGATTCATAAATCTCGATAATTATTTTAGTCTGATGATTGTTTGACCGAACCAATATATCGCTTTCAGTAAAGACCCT
This sequence comes from Megalonaias nervosa, assembly GCA_016617855.1. Taxonomy (NCBI): domain Eukaryota; kingdom Metazoa; phylum Mollusca; class Bivalvia; order Unionida; family Unionidae; genus Megalonaias; species Megalonaias nervosa. The sequence continues at coordinate 4,765 of JAECUM010038505.1, forward strand.
GGCCTTAACCTCTGTGAAAGAAGATTATTTGAAACAGAAATGTTTTTATTGGTTTGCTTATTTTTCATTCTTTAGCAGTCAGAAATAACGTGCCCGTTGTTGCTACTGGTATGTCTGGCTAAACGAAGATGCTGGAGACGAAAAACAATTTTTCTCATTATTTAACAATTTATTAAGGATTTTTGCGTTCCGATCCACAAAGTGATGTTAATAATTCACATATATGTGTTTATTTATAAGATGTATTAAACTGAATGGGAAAATACCTATCATATGGATTATCATATTTTGAAGGAAAGTTACTGGCTAAATTTAAGTGTTCATCGAATATAGAGATAGATAGGCATAGTAGAATTGAGAGAACAAATAATTATTCCAAATCATCCCGGAACAATTATGTTTCTTTGGTAGAATATCAGTTTAATTTTGTAAATATTTATAAAGCTTATGACCATTTATGAACGAAATATTTTAATGAAGTTTATTATCTCTATATGCCTGAAGAATTTTTTTATCCCTCATGAGTCGTAGTAATATATAAATTATAATAAATCTTTCTTACTATATCAATTTTGCATGTTGATTTAGAGAATCTTTGATAACTCATACGAATCGTGAATGATATACTTAGTGGTAGTAACAACTTCATAAATTTATAAACTGATTCTCTATAAGAAATTATGTATTCATGTTGAGCACCATATTTAATTACAATGCACCATGGCACACACTATATTTACTTGTATTGCACTTTGTAATATGAGCCGGTGCCCCATATGACTGCATAAAGTATTATTATTATTATTATCATTATTATTATTATTATTATTATTATTATTATTATTATTGTTGTTGTTGTTGTTGTTGTTGTTGTTTCAAAACACGGCATATCCTCATTCAAATCATGTCCTCTTCCTGTAGTAGTATGAATTTAGATCTTTTTAAAGCATACTGTAATGTGCGGCAATCTAAATGCGCCCGTTGCAAAGATCAAACACTGGAACTCTGAATCCGTGTCGCAAACCGCTAAAATAATTGCAACAGTGCAGTGTGACTGCGACATATTATCTTCCTTCCAGTGCAGATTGTCTGCCAATGTTCGGAACAGGGAGTCTTCTAGTATATTAATAACATCAATATTTTGCGTCGATAAAAGAATTTAGCTTGTCCACGTGTCAAAAGAAACTTTGCGAAGTTCTCCAATAACAAACTAGGTCCCACTCCTTTGCTCATCATTAATGTCTAGAATAACGTTTTAAAGGTTTTCTTACGGAACAGACTTATCGGATAAATGTTTCAGGTGCTACATCTTGACAACAGAAACAAATGCTGTCCCGGAATTCCCAAGAGGACATTTTTCTTCCCCAATTTAAGTTAAATTTGAAGTACCAAAAAACTCTAACTTTTCACACAATATTGAGAACCAATCATCGTATATCTGTTGCGTCCTGGTATGGGTCCTCAATGTCGTGTTGTCCATGCCACGTTGGTTGTGGTTGTAGGAGTAGAAAAGATTGCGTTTAGTCGATCAGGTACCTGGAAGCACAGACAAACTATCTGCTGTGTCTGGTATTGGCAGTTATAAGTACTAGGTGCTGACGGTGTCAATATGAGCACAATAGCCTAGGTAACAACAACTGATAGACAAGAGTTTGGGATACCAGATCCTTTGACTGGCCCACATGACCGATTTGTTAGTAAAGGTGTTTGATATATAAAAAGCAGTGATCTCATAAGAGGAAGCTGGTTAAATCTATTAGCAAGTGTAACTAGTTACGGAGATAGATAGATAAATAGATACTCTATTTTTTGTCATTTAATTTCTTATACAGATGACTTAGCTAGCCGTTGTAGGACTTGGAATCAAGACAAAGCTTCAGAGAACAATCTTGATAAATCCATCATACTACTGGAAAAAGATGATTGCCTTTTATTCGACTGTGCTATGCTGTGTAATTGCCTTTTATTCGACTGTGCTATGCTGTGTAACCATCATTCGCTGTGCAGGTCCTTTTTCCACCACCCTACACTGAACCAGTGCCTAACATCCCAGTCATACAAACGTAGTCTCCCTGATGGTCATGGGACACAACAAGAATGGATCTATTACACTGGTATGCCTCTCCATATTTATTATTTCTCGTATTAGCAATATAAAGTTCAATTAAAATACACAATAAATACAGCCCAAGTACAACTCAACTCTGGCTTTCAAACAATAATTATTGACTGAATTTGATCGATGCAATCAGACTGCTATTAAAAGTCAAACTTAGCTCTTGCAATCAAGCATATCGTATGTACTGAATTCATCTCTTGCAAACAAACAATAACAATGATCCAACGTAAACTTTTGCAATGAGACAATTACTATGGATCTAATTCAACTCTTGTCATCAAACATTACGGGTGGAGAGAGTGTAACTCTTTAAGTTTATAATTAATTATGCACCGGTCTCAACTATTGCAATCAACATTATTTTCGGATGGTTCCACTTTCGTTCATCCTAAGAAGTAACAATTAAACCCTTCCATAATAACGAGAATTATGAGCCGACTCTTGCTATCAAACAATATGAATGAATCGAATTCATCTCTTTGACCTCTTTAGAGTAATGATGGAACTAATGCAACTGCTGCACTTGAATAGTAATTACTGGCCACAACCAAACCTACCAATCGAACAGCAAACAGTAATCGTAGACCTAATTCAAATGTTGAATCAAAGAGCAATCATAGACCGAATTCAGTTCCTGGATTAAAGCGGGAAACATTGACCGAAATTAAATAGTGCAAACAAACTAACTGCAGTTAGTTATCTAATTCAAACCTTACTATCAAATAGCAAATATGCATCAATATTAACTCCTGCTACTAAAACAACAATTGCGAACCGAATTAAATTCTTGCTGTCACGTGACAATTATGAACAGGATCCAAATGCTGTTATCAACCAGCAATTATAGACAGAAATCAACCGTTCCTTTCAAAACGTGAAGATAGAACAAAGTCATATCTTGCTATTAAAGAATAGGAATGATGAGAATTTAACTCCTGCAATCAAACAATAATTATAAACCAAATTCATCAATTGCTACCAGGCAGTAACTATGGACCTAATTCAACTGTTTATACTGAATATTGCGTATGAACCGAAATTAACTCTAGCCATCAACTAGTAATTAAGGACCGAATTAAAATCTTCAACCAATACGAAATTATAGACCGATTTAAACCATTTCCATGAAACAGTAAGTATAATCCGAATTAAACATTGTTATCAAATAGTAATTATCAATCGAATTCAGCTGTTTGGTATCAAACTAAAATAAAAAATGAAATTGAAATGAAAGTTATATCCGCATTGGAGTCTTGTAATTAATCAATAAGAACTTAATTTAGCTAATGCTCTCAAAAACTAATTATCGACCCAATTCAACTCTTGCTATCAAACAATAATTATTTGCCGAATTCAGTGGAATCAGAGAATATGTATGAACCAACTTTAACCCATGATATCAAACAATAGTTATCAACCAAATAAAACTATTGAAATCAAACAATAATCATGTACCTAATACAATTATTGCACACAATCAGCATTTAGGCACGAAATGTATATATTTTCTTCCAAAAAATAATTATAAACTGAATTCAACTATTAATATTAATAGTAATTAGGCACTGAATTTAACTAATCATGAACCGAACACACCGATTATTGCAGCGAGTTTAATCCTTGCCATCAAACAACAACTATGGACTTAATTTAACTTTGTCTTTGCAACAATAATTGTGGAGGGATTCAACTTTTGCTAACAAATAATAATTATACATAAAATTTAACTGTTGCATTTGAAACAGTAATTATGGATAGTACTAATTCCTTCCTATCAAATACTAAACTTTCAAGCTACATTCATCTAATGCTATAAAACAGTAAGTTTAGACCGAATATTAAGAAAAGACCGAATACAACTCCAGCTGTTATGCTGTACGTAAAGACCCAATGATTAATAAGTAGACACTTAATGGAACGCTTGCTATTAAGCAATTATGTATAGACTATGTTCCACCCTTGCTATCAAACTATAAGTATGAATCGAACTGTAGTCTTGCTCCATCTATCTAGCAGTGAATATTCATCAAATCTAAATCTAAATATTAAACGGTTAGTATTGACAGAATTCCCTTCTTGCCATCAACGTATGGATTGGGTGCAACATTTTCTAACAGGCTCTGTTGCTGTCTTGTCATAAATCACTAGTACAATGACGTGCAACTATGAGATATTATACAGTCACGCGGCTTCAACTCTCTGCGTAAATAATTTTATGTCCTTCCAAGTTACTTGCTATACATCATTATAATGTAGATGAGAAACCTCAAAACACTAATTATTGAGTAACGACAAGAAAAAGAAAAAACACTTTCAGCGACTAGGATTCTCATCTTAACCATTGCTTTTGGTCTATTGCTTCTCACGACAACATTGGGAAAATTTGCATGTGGAGGTCAGCAAAATAGCTACGTATAACTCATCCACATACAATGAAAAAGTCAATTGACCAGTCTGAAACTTACACGCGTTAGTTCTTATGTACTTATGGCACTTTGTTCTTATCACATGTTAGACTGTGAGCCTTATAATATTCCGGAAATATAACACTTTGCAAATCTTTACGATTCAACAACCACAACAATGCGGCGGAGACTATTTATTCAACCAGACACTTGGGCTCTGCTACAAAATGCATCCTGAGGGCAGAAATGCGACAGAAGCTATGAATGTGTGTGAATCAGAGGGAGCTAAAGTCATTATTATCAAGGATGAGATGACATTTTTATACTTTCGGAACGCCATCAAAGGTATTGATTAAACGAAGGTTTATATAGAACCCAAGGCCTTTAAATGTGCACAGAAACGAAATAACTGTGCCCGATATTATGGCATTGGGTTCACTGTCTTCATTTCCATTTTGAAACATATATTACATACAGATTACGTGTACCCTGTAGTAAACGCTAACTTTGCAATTAAACGAAATGGAGGATGTATATATTTTTATCTGATTTAAGATCTAGAGATTTGTGTTTCACTTGTGTGAGAAAGAAACTGGAATAACGAAATCAAATGTTGCAATGGTGTCAAAAAACAGAATCAACATAGTTTTCATTGGATCACTTTGTAGACCTTTTCCTTAATTTTAAGAGAAAATTTTGTGTCTAGAAGACCAATTTTTGTGTTTAGGTACATAACACACAGCACGAAAAGGGATCATTGGAAATGAAACCTATTAATTTATTAAAACAAGAAAAAAAGAAAAACATTAGTACAAATAATAATATGCATTAGTTTTCCCATAATCATCTATGACAGTAATGTATTGTTATTACCATAATCAATGTTCACTTTATTTCGATAGAATTTCAAAACATAAAAGAAGGCATGAAATTAGTAATCGGGGTGACTTTGATTTACTAATGACAGTAACATTCACCGTATACAATTATCCCTCAGGGAGGAAAATGCATAGTATGCACATTTTATAATCACCTTTTGTAGAATAAATTTAACATTGAAAAATAACTCTTAATTATACAGTGAATTAGTAACCTCCCTCGACGGCTTTTTCTGTTGTAAATTTACCATTAACAAAAAGAGCCTAAAACCACTCTAATCGAAAAGGATGTGAACATAAGTTGTTAAGGACCCACACTATATACCAAATATGAATAATGCATCACAATGATCAGCACACAGGCACAGGTACATAAACAAGTCTCTACTACACAGACATGACATTAACGGGCATTGGTCATGATTTCTCGCTGGAAAGATAATATAAACACATATGTAAGCAATGGAAGCCAATAATGTAACAAAGAATAAATGATCTACTTCTATCAAATAGAGCCGTTTGTTTCATTTTAGTGGGCATATCTTAAAGGTTGTTAAAAGACAAAAGTAATCGTCTTAAAATTGACACTGTAAAACAACAATTTGCCGCTTTTATTATAAACCTATTCAAGTTCCATAACATTCTCTAACTATAACTCTTTCTTTGATATTCTTCTCACCTACATGTTATGTAATTAATTACATTTTTATCATAAAGCTTCAATTAATCTATCATCTACAACTTCAATAGTTTAGTCTTCTTTTTCTGCAGTTGTTGATTATTGTTTCATATACAATATCAACATATTTATCGCTTTATTAGACTGGATCTTGTGTTCAGCAACCTGGCAAATACTTTAGACTAGAAAACTAGTCATGTTTGCACTCTTACGGTTATTTAATTATAAAATGTATTCAGAAATAACCTAACAGTTTGACAATCCTCAAATGTATGATCTCTGATTTCAGCACATAACTTGATGAATGAACAAGGATCATGAGAAATAAAAACTATTCATTTGAAAAAGAACACAAAACATTAGTATTATTAATTTTATTTAATATTTCTAATTATATATTACTGTGCCATTTTGCAAATGTAATACTTGCTGTTCATTTTAAAATTATAGCATTTCAAATATATCCGAGATTGTGGAAATGCATTTTAATAGTAATCAGACAATATCTAAATTTATAGACATAAATATGTATCTATTTAATATTTTCGTTCAAAATGTCACTTACAAAACTGTACACATTCTCAAACTACGTTTACGTTTTTTAAAATTAATTTTAACTTGAATCTTGATATTTAAAGCATACCTTAAGTAAGCTCGCAACACACATACACACTAAGATTTGTCTTTTCAATATTTTGTTTATGAAAAAAAAGATCAAGGGTATGAAGCTTCTTCGCATCTTGGTGTGGTGGATTTCATTGATGGGCACAGGGCTGATGATTTCAAGCAATGGCACACTTTCTTATTTTACCAGTTGTGCAAAGAACCTTATGAATTATTGAATAATATTTGTTTTTCCCCAAACAAAATTGTGAAGGGCAACTAAGAGAGGAATTTATGTTTTTAATTGATAATGACAATAAATACCTTAAACGTAAATTTTATGAACATCCTATGTTAAGCCGTTTTTATCTCAGAAGTTTCTTTTACATATATCTATTCTACTGTCTTAATACAAAGTTCGATCATACTTTCAGTTCTACAGTCCTAATACCAAGTCAGACTATCTTTATGTTCTACAGTCCAAATACTAAATCAGCTTATACCTTCTCATCTACTGTCAAACTACAAGTCAAATTATAATTTCTGTTCTACTGTCCTAATACCAAGAGAGGTTATTCGTTCTGTTCTACAGTCCAAATAGCAAATCAGACTATATTGTCTGTTCTACTGTCCTAAGGCCAAGTCAGATTATATGCTTTGTTCTACTGCCCAGCTACCAAGTCAGACGACCAGATAACCTTGTTTGCAGTATTAGTTATATTTATTGTATCAAGTGATCTTTATCAGGTTGTGAAATATCATTTCTTAGTTTCTGTCTTCAGTAACATTAGGCAATAATATTGTATATCTACGATTTCCAAAAGTATTCACAAAACTAAATTGGTTTCTCAGATTATCATTCTTAACTTATCTAATGTGACTTAAAATTTTACGTTAGCAAAATATCTATACTTATGAATTCTGACGAGAAAGATCTAAAGTAATATTCATAGTATAAGCTAAATGTATAAATTGTTCACATGTGTCTAAAAGGTTGTGTCTTGAATTGAATACATAAAATATTCTTACACCATAAGAAATACAAACAGCCATTCCTCTCACATATCTCAACACTTGCCAATTAAGTGTACTAATAAGAATAGGAGCAGACAAATTGTGATGTTGCATTCGTTGCATATACCCAGTTGTGATGCTACAATTTTGGTACATTCATTGTATATATCGAGTGGATATGCTATACTTTTTTATTTGTTGAAATGTCGACCATCAGTATATTCTGCAAAACTCTCGCGGATTTTCTGATACAATTCTCAGCTATTACTTTTTTGCCCAAATTATCCACCTGAACTGAGATAACAAGAGAGTTCTTTCATCTTAATTGTCATATTTATGTTGGCAGTCTGTGGACATCTGTTGACAGTCGATATTGAGTCATTTTCCTTGTCTACAACAGCTATTCGACTCTTCAAAGTCTTATTTTCTATCTCGCGCTTGACCCTTTCCTAATTTGGATATCCATCATTAAGTTACGCCAACTTCATCCTTGCATTTCATTTTGCAGTATGGCTTTTGCCTTGTGCATTTAACTAAATATTTTCGCGGGATATATTGTATTTTTTGCATGATATTTTGTTCCAGTTCTGTTTGTAGAGGTGCATCTTTTTCCGATGCAATAGCCCATGATCTCCCCTATATCACCAGTGGCCTAGAGCTGACATCTTGTACAATGAAATTAAGTTCATCGCAATGACGATTGCGGATAAAATGATATTCGCAAAATAGATGGCAATATTTCTGCGTAATGTATTTATACAAAGAAATATCAAAATATATCAAATTTTAATTTTGCATTACATCAAGCCCATAAGCAAGAATGTACAAATGGAAATTTTAGACAATCTCTTTCTTTACTGGCATCACGTAGGAAATAATCTGAATACTAGTATATCATCCATGTATTTCCATATATCAAATTTCATTATTGCCTACCATATCTTTGAAAATGATCTTATGTTATGTAGACGGCCATGGGGCCATTTTTCTAAATACAAACGTAAGATAATGAATATTTACTATCATCCTAACCGCAATTATATCTTTCACTAATCCTGTTTTATGGACACTCTGTATTGGTATCTAATTGGACTCCGAAGAATCGTTGTCAATGGGAACACAACATGGAAATGGTGGAATGGCCAGGAAGCATCCTATGTGAACTGGGGTCCTGGAGAACCAAATAACTTCAACGGCAATGAGTATTGTTTGGGCTTCATTGGCGGAGTAAATGCTTATCATGATGACAATTGCGCGACTATTAAATCCTTTTTTTTTGTCAAAAGATCATTTAAGTTTCACCTATATGAAATGATTAGATCTAAGACTTTGCACTATACATAATGTAATGTATTCGAACGGAATATATTTCAATAACACGTTTCCAAAGAATACAGCGATATAATTTTCATTGAAAACACAGAATGTGATGGACATGTTTCAAATGAAAGTATATGAACGGATGTATATGAAGAGATATTGCATGAAAGCTTCTTATTTGTTTTTATTCATAAACTTATCGTTAAATTGCTCTATCGGTTGCGATAATAAAAACGAAATAAATTATTTGAAGACAAAACTTTCTGATATCCTGAAGAATAAAAACCTAAAAGAAACATTTTAGTTTCAAATTTCGTCTCTCTCGTTGTCTCATTCTGAAATGCTTTTATTCTATATAACACAGAATTCTTACCCTATTTCTGTCATAAAGCTTTGGTTTTATTTTATTTTCATATCACCTGCGATACAATTCTCAAAACAGAGTTTATGATTTCTAATGCAAAATAATGATGGAATACGCAAAATTAGTTACAATCGTAGTTATTTTTTGCTCTAAAGTATTTGATGTCAATATTTAGTGTATTCACGATTATTGGAAAGGAAGCATGTAAATGTGGATTGGAATCAGCCACTCTGAGTGTTTTAAAGCCTTAGCCTACAACTAGAAACCACAGTTGCCATTCACACGGGAATAGGTGATATCAGGCAATTATCTGATTTCCAATCCCCGTGTGATTTACTTTCCCTGATAAAATTTAACTATAAATGTGTTCGTAGAATGCGCGTGCCCTGTTGTTCATTTTTATATCACGCATAGTTAAAACATTACAATCTGAACACATTCAACGATTTGAATTGCAAGGAAATAAAACGAAAACAAGCATACCTAAACAAATGTTGAAAATGGACGGCTAGTGAGCCCTTGCTCCTGGTACGAGAGATATACAGTTAGACAGAGCTTTGATACAATGTGTCGGTGAACTTTTTTTTTCACAGAACACTGCAACTGAATCCATTCTGAGTGGCATTGATGTATCCATTACTCGAAGTTTAATAAAATATAAGAGACTTCAAAATGATTTAATATTGTTTGTTTTGTTATAGTACCGAAGTCCAATGGACCACAATACCCTGGCAGAATTCGTGACGCACACGGCACTTTCACATTTACCTCATATCATGACAGCAGCACTACGACCTTCACAACGATACTGCAACCTTAGACTGAATTAAATAAACGCAAGTTTCTCCCAAATGGATCTATATCTTTTATTTCGTTATATTATACATGACAGATGGACCACAACAATTTGTAACAAAACTGACGAACACTGCACGCCATCATAACAACAGTCTTAGGCCTCTATCAAGAAAGAGACAAGTTTGTTTTGAGCTGTCCATTCGTCACTCTGATTTTCACATTACAATGTATTAGCCAACTATCTGAAACAACTCATATCAAGCGAAATCCACAAAGGATATTTATATATCTTGAGTGGATTTAAAGATACGATTTGGTTCCCGTAACTGACATTTTGTTTGAATTGTTTGAACATTTTTTAATTCGTTTCTCTTTCAGATATTTTACAAAAGCCTCGTAAGCAACAATAAACACAATCAATTCAGGCTGACAAATAGTAATAATAAAATGACCTGATTAGATATTCACATATTTTGGTGATCTTTTTTATCTTTTTACACATTTTTTAAACATTTAGGACTTGGAAAATCACTTGAAGGAGTCAAAAAATCACTTGAAGGAGTCAAATGGGATTTAGTACGCAAATGTGTGATATATAGATGATCTGATTAGAATTACGGGACATTATAGCAATTTGTTCAATTTCCTTTGAACTATGATGAACTTGATGACCAAAACCTTGATTGCATTTACATTGTAATGAATTTTATTTTTAAGAAAAGTCTTGCCGGCATAGTTAACGAGCAATCTCTTATAGTATGAAGATAAAATGATGTGGCATATTTTGTAATAGTATGTATGTGATTATACAAGTTTTACACATCCTTTAATTTTATACAACAAATGACTCCCTATGACCTGCAAAATCATGGATTTGTATCCCACACTACTAACAACATTTCCTTTACTTCACCATTCTAGGTATATCTTTACCATGTATCAAGTACCAGTATAATATAGAATGACATTATCTTGGTCGGCAGGGTAGAGATATTTTTGCTTTTCAGAAACAGATCCATTCAATTTTACCTCAGTGTAAGTACTATGGAATAAATGATCTGCGAAATCAATGCATCCCAAAATATCAACAGTTATGGTGTGGTTCATTACAAACCAACTTGGTTTACATATATTCATTTTCTATATTCATGTCTACAAGTAGTCACTTTGCCAAAAGGCACCTGTAGCTACCCAAAGAAATATTTTTCTATGTAAGTGACACTAACTTTTAGTTTATAAATGTTTAATGTTTTGGTGGGAAGGTCTTTTCTAAGACTCTATTGTAAAAACTTTATTCTGGATTGACTTTCATACGCCTTTGATTTTCCAAGGGTTTTGAAGAATGCTGATTCACTGTGATGAAATCCATCCTTCCCAGGGAATACATCCGTACCTTCACCCGGGTTTATGATTAAACTGTTCTAAATTATTATACGACAATCCTGATAATTACGATAAGGATTGGAGGGAGGTAGATTCCGCCACACACCCATCGGAACGGTCGATGTCTGACTTTGTAAGACTTTTCAACCCCCATAACTATAGCCATATCCTTATTCATATGTTTGGATATAATCAAAGATACAAAGCATATTAAGCTCGATCATGAACGCATCAAATCCAACACTTATTCTATGTCCAACAAAACATGTCCTTTGTTTGTACTCATTTAGATAAAATATTAATACTAATGCACTGTCTAAGATATCATTGGAGGAAGGTTTTATGTTGACTCGGTTATTATAATGTTAATAGAGAATTCGATGTTTTAAAAATAGCTGAATAACAGAAGATTTTAACAAGAATTCATACGATGAAACAAGGCTCTAAAATTGATACTAATCTTTTATTTTAACAACGCAAACAATCATAAATATGAAATTACGACAATTCTAAAGAATTTCAATTATACAAGTTTAATATTGTTTCTTTCTGCACTTATAGTGGTGTAAACTGTCACTGAGAAAACAGAATTAAACTCTTAATTACGGTGGAATATCTCAAACGTAAGCTCATATATTAGCGACTTTTAAAGCGTTGATCGGTTTGTAATTAACATATGTTCAGTTCAGTCATTTGTAGTTTATTTTTCACTTGTAGGGAGAGAAATTGGGGTATTTGATATGAAGAAAATCAGCGACCAACGTGAAAATCTACCGGACAATCCTCAAACATCTGATGAAAGTGGAGGAAACAACAGGTGACCCAAAAGGAAACGACAGGATATAATATTAATGGCACCCTCATTACAGTGACAAATCATTTACCTTCAATAGTAAGATTGCCTGACGACATGGCGCAAGAAATCTGTTTCTTCTCAACAATACTTCAACAAAACTTCTTAAAATCAATGGAAAGAAAACTTTGGACACAAAATCAGAACCAGGAAAAATCATCCCATGAACATGGGCCAAACAACGGCTGAACATGAAGAACGAACAGACTATAGTTAAAAAAAACAAACAATATACATGGAAAAAGAAGGTATTGGATGGGCTACTACTTGTATTTACACGTGTTTGAAATAGGTGATTAAACCCATAAAGAATTAAAATGATAAGCTTAGGTGTTTATATATATAAATATATATATATATATATATATATATATATATATATATATATATATATATATATATATATATATATATATATATATATAGGTTGTTTGGCGACATTAAACATGTATAGGTTTTAGAATCAGTAAGAACTCTTCGATACAAATTCTTCTCTTGCTTCAATAATATAAATACGGATAATCAACAAGATACACGAAACACTTTGATAACGATTGGTGAAGTTAATGTAGAAAAAATAAGAGAAAACTTTTCAGAGGATGTATTTGTGTATGAAGAAAATATGCCTTAATCAAAACTAGGAACTAAACTTCATTTTTTTTTTTAATTTGGATTCTTTCTAATTGTCACTTTCATAAGTGTTCAATTTTTTTTAAATTATATTGTTTTGACTTCGCGTTGAAATATTAACTAAAACGTTTGTTTTCTTATGCCTGATCGTTACAAACTGTGCTAGTCTTCAGTCATAATCTGTTTTCCTGTTTTTAAGTTAGTTTCTTTGCGTATATTATGTAGGACACGTATATTAGTCAATAGGGCTAAAAGAGAAACAAATGATGTATCGTCGTATCAATTTCACTGCAACCTTAAGCGTTTCGATCATTTTTATGAAAACGTTACCTACGCCCCTTAGATCTTTCGGGATTGAGACTAATTTAGTTTTTAAAAATTGATTTCGTCCAACAAACAACAACGACAGATTATAATACCATTTTGCAGCTGTTAGTTATCGTGAATGGTCTTCAGAACTTGAGGATTATATCGACCAAATAAGAGGCCGTGTGTTATGCATGGCAGGTCATCATTAAATATTAACCATAAAAAGACTGTCGCCCTTTGAACTGCATATAAATCGTTCTTGCCTGTAATTACTGGTGCGTAAACTCATTGTATGGCAAACTTGTCTTATCCCAAGAAAGAAGACAAAATTGGCCTGAGAAAGACAGTGTGAGATTTGTTTCATCTTAGCTGTAAGATATTACCAACACGAAGATCTGAACAAGAAACGTTTACCATTACCGACATAATCAGAAATTACTCTGCAATGTATTGAATATCATCACTCCCTCAGATCTCTGAGTTATTAGATGTCATTCATCATTTTCACTCGGCACTTGATTCGCTTCAATTTGTACATGATGAGATATCAGATCTTTTTGTTAAAAATGGAGAGTTTAATTTTATATTAACAAGCAAATCGTTACTCTCAACATTGTTACAAATTCGGTCAAAATGTCCGTACCCGGATGTAGATATATGCTCTGGCAGTCTATGTGTCTTACCAGCTTATTGAGTTACTTGATGTTGGCCCTTGCTTTGATAAACTCAAAGATGAATGCGATGTGACTTGCTGTTATGAAGGGCACGGCCATAACAATTTATAACCCAAGAATGAACTTCACTTTATTCTCTTTGTTTATTTAGTTTTTGCTAATGTCGTTTTTTTTTTTTTTTTTTTTTTTTTTTTTTTTTTTTTTTTTTTTTTTTTTTTTTTTTTTTTTTTTTTTTTTTTTTTTTTTTTTTTTTTTTTTT
>JAECUM010038506.1:0-36905 GCA_016617855.1 Megalonaias nervosa
TGTATGTATGTGTGTGTATGTATGTGTGTATGTATGTGTGTGTATGCATGTGTGTATGTATGTGTATATATATATGTGTATATATGTATATGTATATATATATATGTGTATATGTATATATATGTGTATATATGTAGATGTGTATATATGTATATATATATATATATATATATATATATATATATATATATATATATATATATATTATTTGATCTGCTGAATAGGAAGTTTAGATTCAGATGGTCAAAGAACTGTACATGCAGTTATTAACCTCTATACTATTTATTCTGTTGTCTACTGGTTTGTATCTTTATTTTAGACGCTGAGCAAAAGCCAAATGAGACCTTGCAGAATATGTTAGGTAAGTACACTCAAGCCTTCTAAGATATTGAAGTTATCATGTTTCGTTACAGTTATAACATAAAAAGACAACATGTTCTGGTATTAGAGATAATTGATTTATATAGAATGGAACACAAAGACAGTATAAGATATCGACTACATCCTAAATGAGCAAACATTGTCTGTGTGAAACTTGTTGTTTTCAAATCTATGCATTTAAAAAGAATATTATTATTATTCACCTATTTCGTCGCCAAAACGTATATCTGTTTATAAAATACAACAATACAACAAATTGAAATATTTATTGCATGAAAAATGTGCAAGACTTTTTCTATCCTTTGAAACATTGAAGAAAGTGCCACTAATTAATAATTATAAATCTGTGACAGAAGTCCAGTGTATGGAAAGCAGGAACTGTAGAAACAAATAAACGTTAGAGTTCGTTTCTGCATATCAAGCAATTTACACTAAAGAAAAGATGCGACATTGTCAGATCTGTAAATAAATGAGGTGTCTACCTAAGATAAGGATAAGAGACAGAGTGGTCACATTTAAAGTACCTTAATTCTCTTTGATATTCTAGCTGATATCTTTAGGACAGAATTTGGCCAAACTTATAGATAATTCCTGCATTTAGGATCACATTTATCATTAAGGATATAGCAAAATAGCAAATAATAATAAAATAATAGAGAACATAATAGGTTACGGTGAATTTCGTTTATTTTTGTCATATCCACGCTAGTAGAAATGTAAGACACAGGTCACTTTTATTGTGGCGGTGGCGGAGAGGTAAATATTGGTTAAGATTTTAGTTAAAGTTTTTGATTTGAATATTTTAGTCAAAAGTTCCTGATGGATTACGTGAGTTATTAGGATAAACGTCTGTCAAGGGTTTGGATAAAGCTTTTAATTTGCTTATATTTTCTTAACATTTTGGAGGTTTTTTTCCTACTTGATATGAATTATTACGAATGAAACATAATTATTTGGCACAGATGCATCTGTCATTTATGTTGGTGTCAAGGTAAGGGTCATAGAACATGTGAGTTCACATTTTGTTAACGTATTCCATCAGCAGAGTTTTCCTAACCCTCACCCCAATGAACTATGTACATTCCTGGGGTAAATAATTACGAAACTGACACAATTCAGTGGATGCTGGCAATACTGGAAATATCTTATTATGAAGCAAATACATTAATTCTGCAACAAATTGGCTCGGGTTTATAGCAGTGACTCAAGCTTGGTTAGATGGACAGGTCCTGAATTCTCGTTAAACGTTGTTAACTATTACAGATTAGTCTTGTGAAATAAAATGTATTAAACACATGTATAATCATAACATCGGCATGTTATCTCTTTTCAGACAAGACAAGAGAGAAACTTGAAGATTTGAAATCGGAGAAAGTTTTCTTCCTTCAAACAAAAGGTTTTAGAAAAGCAAAAGACTTGCTTTTGAATAAGACAAGGGGGTACACGGTCTTTTTGTCTGGGAATCCAGGCGAAGGAAAGACAACAGCAGGTCACATGCTGCTTATGGAAATGCAGAACAATTCAAAAAGGTGTGTAATTTTAAATGAGCCAGGTGATGTAAGGTTTGTGTCGCCAGAGCATGTTGACATTATTTTTGTGGATGACATATTTGGCAACGTCTATTATGATGACCATCTTAATGGCTTATGGAAACGACACTACGACGAACTCAAAAGGTGGAAAAAGAGTAAGAAGGTTAGCTTTATCTTTACTAGCAGAGAGCTAATCCTAAGAGAATGTAGATCGAAATTGGAGTGTGAAGATTTCTTCGACAGAGATGGATTTATTTTCCTCTCCTCTGAAGAACTAAACCAGAAAGATAAGGCAAAAGTACTAGTGAGGCAACTGAATAGGAATAAAGAATTTAAAGAGGTCTGTCCCCTTAAGAAAGAAGAACTTACTAAATGCTGTACAGAGTTCACTAGTCCATTTGGTTTTCCTCTATGTTGCAAAATATTTTCATCCAGCAAAGTCTATTTGAAACAAAAATCAAAATTCTTCGTCAGGCCCCTAAAGGCCCTAGAAGCGGGAATAAATGAATTATGGGAGACAGATGCAAACAAGCCCATGTTTATAGCATTAGCAGCTGTTTGGATGTCAAATGAGAAGGAAGAAGAAATGGAATTGGATTTTTTTCATCGAAGAATTCATTTCAAAAGGAGATTATCCTTGTCTAACTTCAACACCAAAAAGCTTCATGAAGTTGCCTGGAAATTAAATGTACATCTGGCCAAGACATTTTCGATCAATGAGCTGTTCGAGAAGTTAAACGGGGTTTATTTAATACACCACAAGCAATCTTCATGGCAGTGTGAAGGTTATGCCTTTTCCCACGAAGTCATTGAGGAAGCCTTTGGCAGAGTTCTAGCCTGGACAAGACCAAGTACTGCAATACAATATGGAAGTATAGCATTTCTGGTGAACAACACTTCCACTGCCACAGCCACTGGAATAGATGATGAAATGTCTTCAATGGATGAGCGAGAAAGCTTGAAAATTTCAATTACCAAAAGTGACTTTGACAAACTTTTCCAGCGGTTGATGAAATCATTGAAGAATTTAGATGATGAATTTGTGGCTGTACATCATGAAGCTTTTGAGGATTCTAATTTTCTCAACTTTTTCCTTGAGAAATTGTCAGGAACAAAAGAGCTTGAAGAACTCATAGTTAAAAAGTATGGTTTTGCATGGGGCTTTACAAGGACATCATTCCTGAAGGAAGCGCTCGAGCAAAATGTTCCAAAAGTTGAATTAGTCAGCCGAATTTTGGAAGCGAAGCTTTTGGACCAAATAGATGATCAACGATGGGTGCAAGAACAAAAGCAATCTATGTTCACTGCAGCATGTAGACTTGGTTCGTACCAATTGTATAAATTGCTGGTTCAAGAGAGTGTAGCAGTTACGAGCGATGCGTTCATCAGAGCAACTGGTGCTGGAAATAGGGAGATTGTTGAGGACCTTATCAAAAGAGTAGACCTTGGGCAAGAGCACTGTATATACGACAAATGCCTTGCTTTGGCATCTCAAAAGGGTTTCTTCGAGCTTGTCAAAATTTTTGTTCAAAACGGTGCTAATCTGGATATTGAGTCTCCTCCAAAATATGAAACTCCTTTGTATCAGGCAATCTCACAAAAACACGAAGATATTGCTCTTTTCTTGATTGCCAAAGGCGCTGATGTATTAAAGATCCCGACGACAAAGATTAAAAATTCTTGCCTTCATGTAGCGTGCCAATTAGGTCAAGTTGATGTGATTGATGCTTTACTTAACAAGAGAGATATCCAGATCGACATTAAGAACAAGAATGGTGTAACTCCTCTTTATTTTGCATTGACATTTAAAAGAGAAGAAGCTGCAAAACTTCTTATAGAAAAGGGTTGCAATATTAACCTGAAAAGCGGACGACTGGGCAAAACATCACTGCACATCTCTTCCGAGATGGGATTACCAGAGATAACATACATCCTCCTTGTAAATGGTGTGGATGCCATGGCTAAAGATAAGAAGGGTCACTTACCTATGCATTACGCCTGCATGAATGGTCACAAAGATATAGTTGAGATGTTGATTACAGAAAATGCAGATCAAGCAGAATCCAGATCGCTGGACCATCGAAGCGTGGTGGATATAAAAGGGTTAGCTCCTGTTCATTACGCTGCTAGAGGAGGCCATGTAGATGTGGTGAGGTCTTTGATAGAATCGGGAGTAGATACCAATCTCCCAGACATGTATGGCAGATCTCCACTCTACCTTGCGGCATGGTTTGGACATCAAAAGGTTGTGACAGAACTTCTCAAGGTTATCAACATTGACATTAACTACAAAGAAAAGAAATATGGCTTCACTCCCCTACACATAGCTACAAATAGACGACATGCAGCCATAGTGGAGCAACTCTGCCAACACAAAGATATACGCGTAAATTTATCGGACAGGATCGGAAGAACGCCACTCCACATTGCCTCACAAAATGGTGATAAACTTATTACGAAACTTCTGCTTACATTCCAATCTGATCCTAGGTGTGCAACTGAGAATCTAGATACACCGCTACATTTGTTCAAGAATGCTGGTGTGGCTGCTATGCTCCTTTCTAAGGATAGCTCAATAATAAATTTGAAGAATAAATGGGGAAAATCGCCGCTTCAAATGGCGATTGAGAAAGGTGGGGATATTTTGAAGGTTTTTAAAAACTACAAAGAAGCCATAGAAGTAGATAAGTCATAGAGTTCCCCGTTAATATTGATGCATGAAATGTGGTTCAATTGGAAACACTTTGTAAACCTTCTCCTTCACAATGATATTGTTACTGTTCAACCAACGCCTTTTCAAATCTAACTTGTATCTACATGTACTAGTTTTACACCAAAATTTGAAACAGACCCAGTTGTACAATTCACTGATACTTTTCACATAGAGATAAGTCATGCCATCATGGACAATTGTTATGTATACCATTTTTTAAAATTTGGATACAAATATAGGAAGAAACATTAAGTTAGAATGAATAACTGAGACCAATATTTCAAAACATTTCTTTTCCATTCCTCTCTGCAAAATGCTTGAAATTTCGCAATATCGTACATTTCACATCGTCAGTCATTGACTTCCTCATTTCCTATGAGAACTTCAGTCCATAAAAGATGAATTTTAAGGTGTGTTCAGTAGATAGGACAATTTCTGATTGCTTTGCTATTTCTACAGTTCAATAATAAAAATTGAAGATGACACAGACAAGTGCCAGGAACTTCCTTGCATAAATAAAGTCGGAGAAGGAACTGATAAAACGAGCAAACCATAAATGGCACTTGTCATTTCATATTTCTTTGCATAATAAGTAGAAAATAGTGATAAATTTTGCAAAACAACACATAACTTAGCTTTGTAAAATAACACATAAACTGTACTGGTTGTTATGTACGGCGGTAATCCCCAAAATATAATTCCATGAAGCATGCATCTTGCTAGCTTGATTCGATCATAGAACAAGGGTTTGATGAGTGAAACCATTTTGGGTGATACTGGAGAAACGTATATATGCACCAATAATTTTAATAATTATCTTTGTATTAAACAAATGCTTACTGTCTGTGCTCTTAAAATAAGTATCAAAAAAGAGTGTGTGTGTGATTTTGATTTTGAACGTAGCTTTAACAATTTGATATTCATATCGCTACGATGTCTGCAGTGTAGTTTATAGTGATGTCTAGCACTGGGGCATCATGCCACAGACATGTAGCATGATGTCCAACCCAGTCACATTATCCTGACACCAGGCCGACCAGTCCTAACACTAACAGAGTAACAGAAAAGAGTGAAGGACAACAAGCTTTGTAAAATTTAACAAATGTAATTTATTTCCCCAGAATACAAAGTTAAAATGAGAAAAAAAAAACAACTTACGTATTGTGAATTAAATCCAAGAATTACAGACACGATTTCCTGTAATTTAAAGTCCTGAATAAAACTCAGTACAATTTCCGCAGAAATCCAAAACTGAAGGCGATGACGTGTCTGTTATAGCTTATATATAGAGTTGATGTGTAAATAGTCTTTTGTTGAATCACAATAATATAATTCCAGGTTTGAATTCAGCATAAATTCCAGTGAATGTCTCTATCCAAGAATTTTATCAGAGCACTTATGTCTTTCCAGAGAAAATAATCACTTGAATTCAATAATTTGAAGAAAACAATTCAGCCCAACTGGTCACAACATAATATAACTTTAAAGTGCTAGATGTTAAAGCACGAATGACCAAGTCCTCATAGTCACAAGATTATATAGTTCTCTACTTGACCTCAGGTCGCAATTAGCATTTTCTATATATAAAAAACCATTATCTAGTAACCTTCTATAATGATCCTGATGTTTACAAAACAATAACCAGGATTCACTTTGGAAACTCCAAAACTTTGACCCAAATAAATATAGTTACCTCTTCTCTTAAATAATGATCGTGATATTAGGCTCATACACAGAATAATTTAGCTATGTATTTTGTTTGCAATTAATAAAATAAAAAGTCAACTTGGGTCAAGCAGAAATGAACTCAACTTTCGACAAGGTCAAGTCCAACATACATTGTTACATTACTATAGCATGTAATACAAAATAAAAATATAACTAACTAACAAACAATTAAATATACATAGCACTTACATGCAGCATCAGGTACCACATTTGTTAGTACAGTTGTCATAAATGATTCTTACACTTTTCTTGAACTTTGGAGATTTCTTTGTGACTCTTTTATGATAGATATATAACTCAGATGCCGTATACTAATATTTAATGATTAATATTCAGTGTTGTGTTGGCTTGAACAAAATGAGAATTACTTTATTGCATTAAGTGAGTACCTTACAAATTGATAATGAAACTGGAACTGTCCCCATTTTTCAGTTGATAATGAAATAGAGCCAAATCATGGTAAAGGTTTTTAGCTTGAATCTCTCTAATATTCCAAATATCACAATCCTTATGTCTAATTTAGTACAAAAAATATTCGCACCCATTCTTTGATAGTAAGGTAGGAGTTGAAATGTATCCAAATGCAAAAGTAAATATTCTCTGAATGTATGCCAGTGTTTTGGAATTTATCATCACTTTTCAGTTATCCTTAATTTGATGTTCACTGCATGTGACATCTTGACTTACAAACTGTAGTGTCCATTTAAATCAGATGTTTCAGTTGATAATTAAACTTTTCAAGATTAGTGAAGATAGTTAAGTTTGAAATAATTACATAGAAACAAACTCTAATGTCGATATGCCTCACAATTAAATCTTCCAGGATGTTAGACCATCGATAGAATGTGCCGCTTTTAAATTAGGCTAGAATAGTTATCCTTCCAATTCAGTTATGTTAATTATACCATATGGGCCAGAATGAGATTGGTTGGGCCATCATTATTGAAGTTTTAAATGTAGAACAAATTATATGAAGATTATATGACGGATATATACTAGCCAATAAAAATCTCAGACATCATGCAGAACTAATATGCTTATCTTTAGTTTATCTAAAGAAAGTATAAGGAAATTTTTAAAAACCAAATTACAAAAGTTAAACATGATGTCACATACACTCAACTATTTAACAAATATTTTAGCTTGGTTTACAATGTGATCCGCATCAGAGTCATTTATAATTTTCACAGGCGCTTGAGTATATATATATATATATATATATATATATATATATATATATATATATATATATATATATATATATATATATATATATATATATATATATATATATATATATATATATATATATATCTTTATGAAACTTAAGATTTCCACTGTGCCCTTTTTGTTTGCGACATGTACATGGTTCGTTTCTAAAACATTTTTCTTATTACCAAATGAAGGCAAAATTAACTCGTGTATTATTGATGTAGCAATTTTGTTGACACAATTGTTATGACACTACAATACAGGTACTTTTATAGATGCATGGCTCATTTGTTTTCTATAACAAATGTGTTCCATTACAGATCTAAAATATTTTTATACTGCCAAACATCACACTGTTTGCAAGGTGGTCACCATGTATTTCTGTTACGATTAACATGCTATTAACACATGTATAGCTTTTCACATGTTATGTTTTGTTGTGTAGAATCTATTGTAGAATTAGAGGCATTAAATTGTTCCAAATGTATTAATAATTGCTTTTGTTTTACAATGAACTCTTTGGCAGTGATCTTCCGAATCGACTTCCAAAGGGGCATTGGGAAATTAAGCTTACGTCTGTCGGAATAAGACCAATTTATCCCACGCGCTCGATACAAATAAAATTAAAGGCATCGGTCAATTGATAAAGGGCTAGAGTGAGGGGGTACGAACCTGTAAATGGCATCCCACCCATTTGACAATCGTGGTTTAAGTGTCAAGCTATAGGAGAAAAGAAACTCACCTCTGTTTAGAGAAGATATCCCACCTCTCAACCGATGGAATGTTATCCATCGCAGCATTCTTTCACATAAAATAATGCAAATATCCAGTCACAATACATTAAATCTGGTATTACTAATATTGAACAAAGTCTTTGGTCTAGGCTTAGCACAATTTTTGCATCCAGTAATCATCCCTACACATGAACATACAATAATGGGAATGATAATGCTTCTGCTGTATGCAATACTGCATCCCTAGCAGTGGAATTGATACACTTTAAGTACAAACATTGTAAACATTCTCATCAATATCGATTTATATGTCTCGTCTAATCCAACATGAATGAACTATGTGACACCAAACAGTAGTTTCACTCAGAGATCCAGTGTTGAACAATGATGTTGTCTGGTACAAAGGTTCTGTTGATTTATACTTGCACTTTGAATTCTATCAAAATAAAAAGTATGTGATAACTGAATCTCAGATAGGTAAAGATTTAATATAAATTTATGAAACTCGTTGAATAATTTCCAGCTTTTGTGGTCATAGGCTCGTAAAATCAAAAAATAATTCAACTTGTTTTATAAAATCAACATTAAATCAATTCTCCTTTGAGATCCTCTATATCTTGCATGTTTTAACCATGCCGTTATTGCGGTTGGTAGAATATGGCAAATGAACCGTGCAAGGATAAAGGTCATGATTTTAATTATAAATAAATGTTTTTGACAAATGAAATATATTCAAAATAATAGACGAACTATGAAGGAAAACGGTTTTGCAGTTAATAAATTAGACAAAATACCTCATTAGAGGTATTTTAATATCAGAAATTTGATATTTTAACTGATAGTGGCTTTTATGCATGGACTGGTTCAAATGCCGTATGCACCTATGAATGTATATTAGTTTCTAGTATAGTATATGTGCATGGATGAATGGATGGATGTTTATATCATATACGTGATAAATAATGCATTGGAGTTCAGATTATTATTTTAGATTATTTTGTTAGAACAATCGCAGATTACTAGGACAGTGCAGCTAATTGGACTAGATAAATCTATTTTTGTTTTTTACTTTGAATGTTTCTGTGTATGATGTCTGTGTGGCAGTTTATAGTGATGTCTAGCACTGGGGTATCATGCCGCAGACATGTAACATGATGTCCCACCCAGTCAAATTTTTCCTGACCACCAGGCTTACCAGTCTGAACACTAAAATCTTAATGTTAAGTGCCTAGCCAGGTAGCTGTTACTACCATTTTTATAAATCTCTGGTATGACTGATCCAAGGTTCGAACCTGTGACCTCCTGCATCTGAGGTGGATCGTCTATCCACTTAAGCCACCTGAATGGTAATACTACTATGAAGAAGGGATTTGCAAATAGTAATTATATTTAATATTAAATACAAAGGCAATGTCCTATAAGAAAGACAACACTGAATGTTCTTTTATATTCTGGAGGCAGTGTGAGGCATAGCTGTAATAATCTTACTACATCATATTTTTTAAATGACAAAATGAATGTTAGACTGTTACGATGGAAATAGAGTAATGTTACTACATGGGTTTGGGTATAGCAGGAGAGCTATGTAGTATTGTTACTACATCATTTGTAGTATTGTTACTACATCAGGTCATGGAGCTCAAATATCAGTGCCTGGAAATAGGGTAATGTTACTACATCGTTAGGTGGATAGGTATGTAGTATTGATACTACATTAGGTTTTGGAGATCACAAAATCAGTGCTTGGAAAGAGGGTAATGTTGCTACATGGGTTTTGGGGGATGGCTGTGATGGCTATGTAGTACTGTTACTACATCATGTTTTGGAGGTCACAAATCAGTGCCTGGACATAGGGTAATGTTACTACATGGATGTAGAGCATAGCATTAGAGCTATGTAGTATTGTTACTACATCAGTTGTAGTATTGTTACTACATCAGGTTTTGGAGATCTCAAAATTAGTGCCTGGATATAGAGTAATGTTACTACATGGGTTTGGGGGATTGCATTAGAGCTATGAATTATTGTTACTACATCAGTTGTAGCATTGCTACTACATCAGGTTTTGGAGATCACAAAATTAGTGCCTGGACATAGGGTAACGTTACTGCATGGGTTTGGGGTAATAGCTTTGTAGTATTGTTACTATATCAGCTGTAGTACGTTTACTAAATCAGATTTTGGAGATCACAAAATCAGTGCCTGGATATAGAGTAATGTTACTACATGGGTTTGGGAATTAACAATGTAGTACTGTTACTATAGTCAAATTCCTTAAAAAGGACAAGCAATTCCTTTTTTATTCTTATTTTATTTTTTCCATAATAGGAAATTTGAGTATAAATGTTGTATATACATTTGAAACATACAATTAGACGCATCAAACAGAGCAGCAGCTCTAATAAGTTTCAACGAAATTTAGCGATATTACATCTTCTTACAATGTTGAGAGTTTTTCATCACTGGGGTACAAGGAAGGAATTGTATTTATGTTTACATATGTAATATTATTGCGACTTTCCAAGCAGAATAGAAAAAGAATAGTTATGTCCAAATGCTTATTATAAAATTAGATTGACCAGCAGGTGAGTAGGATATTTAATATTCATTCTGTGCTTGTTTTAGATAAAATAAAGATGCGTAAAGTATAATCTTAAATTTAAATGAACCAATAATTTATTTACATAAAATGAATGTACTATATAAGTAATTGAGCTTTCTCTATGACTGAATGTATTTAATTGCTGTCTGTATATTACATTTGCCCTGAAGTTTGCTAGGATGTAGCGTTGTAGCGTGTGTATTCATTAAGTAGGGTACTGGGCCAAAACCTATATTCTATTTAAGAATAATCCACTTGTCTGTGATTGGAGCAAACATCTTTTGATATATTCGATACAAAACTTTAAACATCCAAAGCTAAAGAGAATCCCACTGCGTAGTATATATTGTTGCCTAGGCCCGATCACGTATGGGCCGACATCTAATTGGTCTTTTTATGGCTTTTGCTGGTTGAACATTATCTTTGATACGCCACATATGCATCATATTAAATATACCTAAATTTAATTTGTTCAATGATACATTAAACAATTTGGATATAATGTGTGAAAGGAAACTGGTGATGTAATAACCAAACAGCTTGCGTTGCATGTCACTGTTTCCAAAATCGTCAAGTTTAGTTAGTATTTTCTTCAATACTCTTAGGGTGCCAGTTCATACTGAAAGTAACCAAGCAAGACGCAGACTGTGTAATTCTCAGGAATTTTACAATTCTGTTACATACACAGCATCATATAATCCTACAACCAATGACGTTGTAAAAGAAAGAGCGGACAGACTGAGAAAAATACAATTACTTAACAGAATTGTGGTATCAGATAGACCCATATGTGTGTGCAATCATTACTCTGACACTGTTCCGGAAAAATGAAAATGGACAAGAATGTCCGAGTCATTGGGCAAGTTTTCTGTTCGCTCACTATTATAATTACCCACAGTATCTATAAGTTTTGCACCAGACGTGATACTTTTGTTTCACATGAAATTATCTGAATATAAACTTGCGAGTTTGACATTTCTTCCAATGTTGAATAATGACGTTGATACCATGTAACTAGTAGTGAAACAGTCAATGATGCAATTCCATGAATTTCAACAGACACATTGGGTGAAATTGAAGGAGACACAGACGACCATACACTGGAGGAAAATGAAGGTAAATTGCGATTATACAATATGTTTGAAAAAATAGGTAGAATGTTGATCATTAATTGAACACAAAAGAAAACCCAAACTTGTCGCAAAGGGAATCTACATCAAGGCATATTATCAGTAGACGGATCCCCACTACCATGAACGTCAGAAGACAAAGTGGATGAAATTAAAGGAAATTTAGACGACCGTACACTGGAGGAAAATAAGGGTAAATTGTGAATTATACAATATGTTTGTAAAAGTGGGTAGAATTTTCATCATGTTGTCAACAAAAAATGAAAACTTATCGCAAAACAGTGGACATGCATATTGTTATGACAGGGTGACGAGCTGTGGCAAAGAGCAGAATAGTGTTGATATCCTGTTAGAGTGCGGTTACACATACGTTAACAACCGAGTTCATATCCTTTCCGGGTGTTTGGCTCCTGATATCGGTGGAAATCTTGATGTCGGGGCATCAGTCTCTGATCAGTCTCTCATGGCTGCCAGTTCTTATGTCCACGTCCCAGCTAGATCCTTCCGGATGTACTTACAGCGACCATGGTTTTCTGTGCTATATCTCTTTCCTGACATAGTGTTCGGCTCTCAAGAGTTTCGTTCCGCTGCTTTGCTGATACGTTTGTTTTTCATCACAAAGATTATAGAGAAATGGCCAAGACACGATATTTTCCATTCTCTAGTCTTTTCCGTTTAGTAAAGGATCTGTCTGTTTTGAACCTCAGGTCGATGTTGCTAAAGTAACTCAGCAATAGCTTGGATACCTGATAATGTTTCAGGGCCACTGCAATCAATTGGTGCAAAATAGAGCCATATGCATTGACAAGATCCAACCACTGTCAGATCTCCTTGGTAGGTTGGGTATGGATGCTATTTTGTGTTCTCCTCAACCCGAAAAGCTTGGGATTCTCCCCGTCTGTATCATTGTGTCTGTGTTGTCATTTTCTGTCATTTAGAGTGATTCTTCTTGCTATCACCGAGATGATAGTCCCTTCTCACGCTCAAGAGATATATAGTCCAGAACTGAGCGATGAGCTTAGAGTTTCTTTTTCTTTCAGCGCAAGACACCATTCTCCTTTTGTCAACACTGCCTGAATCTTTTTATTTCTAGAGGAAACTTGTAAAGACGTCATAACATGGTAGTTGTTTACGACATTTCTTGTACACCGTCTAGGTCAATCCGCGTCTTGGTGTGGAACCAGAATTGCTTTTTGTATCGCTTCGCGCATCTCATGTAGGTTCCTTGTTGTTCAGGTTTTCCTGGGGCACCTCTTCTGGGACTGTGTTGTTGCACTTCTCGAATGGTTCATGTTAGCTAGCATTAGAGTGGGTGTCACGTATGATATGTTCACTCTCTTCCTTACTACTTCCCCGTTTCCCGACTTGTCTTGGCCAAACAGGGTTGATAAGGTTGATGTATACCTAAAAGGTTAGTGATGAATGACGCCCTCTATTCTGCTTTTCCTGTTCGTTTTTATTTTGATCGTTCTTATGTTTTGTGTGTTACTCAGTACCTGCAAATTCCCCTTCTCCGTATCTCTCTTAAACTGGTTTCGCTATGATCCGAGGTATAAGTGGATATTCTTCATCTTCCCTTGACACCTGTGTGGTTTTGGGTATGCTGAGTCATTTTGCTTTTCTTGACAAGGCCATCTCTCTCAGCTAAAGATATATAAAGTAGATTGAGACGTATCAAGTATGTTTGAATAAATTGTACGGAATTCCATAATTTTCATGGGACAAGAAATAAGTATAGGCGAATTGTATTGGTCGCATACTTTGTTTGGATTAATCATATTAATATTGTACTTCTATTCCATATATTTGCTATTGGATTACAGGATTTTAAAAGTGCTTCCTTAAGTTCCGTTCTTGTTTTCATAGAAATCATAGAGTAAAGATTTTTTGGTGTACATTCATATCGTTTTCACAGGGAGAGCGGCTGGAGGTAATAGAACAATAGAAGACCTCTTAAAAGTACGGACAGGTAAATCGATTATGATAAAATATATTTTATTCTGTCATAATTTTTTTCAGGAAAAGAAATAGAGGGAAAGCGTATTTTGATAAGGGCATGTTTCCTCCTGATCAAGTGTATTAAGATTCTATTCAAACTTCATGTACATCATTGCTTTTGTTTTGTATATTGAGAGGCAAACACGCACAGACAAATTACACACATATTGCTTGATTTCAGTCAAATATTTTCATTGAAACTGCAGTCATCAAAACTTTGGAAGAGTTGAAAGATACATGAATCCCCTGTCTGTTTAATTATTTTCACATACCCATTTAATATTATATGACTGATATGGTGTTTGATACTGAAGTAGTAAACTAATGGGCTGATCCTAAACCAAAAACAGATTCTGGACCAGAACTCCAATGATCTGCGGGATTAATTTTTTTTAGTGATAAAATATTTTTTTTTCAGTATAGTAATAAGCTGATCCTAAACCAAATGCGGATTCTAGATCAGAGACCCCACCCCTCTACAAAAAAATTGGAGACCTCTAGATTTGTTTATACTGAACAATGAAATATTAATATAAAATGTATAATAATTCAATCTGACATGTTGGGTTTGATCTAACAAACAGATTTTGTAAGAGCTTTGATACAATAAAATCAGCCTCATGCTATACTGGTATAAAACCTAAAATAATAAGCGACTATATTAAAAAAGTTGGTTACCATATATCACCAAAATATGGATCAGTATGGTTATTCGCAACTGAAAATGACGAACGAATAAGAGGTTGGTTAGACATTTATTGACAATATGGTTGATATTTTATTTGATAATGATATAAGTCAGAAATAAACAGCAGCGGTGACGTTCGGTCTACCATTCCACTGGGGTCCCTTCTGCCGGTAAAGTCTCATAAGGTCCTAAGTGTCCCTTTCAATAGATATACCCCCCGGCAAATTCCTAAACGAAACGAAACTTTAGAAACTCAGAGGGCTGTCTATTTCAGGACTCAAAGCATATATCCCCCAGGAAAATTCCTAAATATCCGAAACCGAAACTTTAGAAACTCAGAGGGCTGCTATTTCAATAGACATACCCCCAGGCGAATTCCTAAACATCCGAAACCGAAACTTTTGGAACTCAGAGGGCTGTCTATTTCAGTGTAAAGACCTATCTTATGGTCCACAGGCACCTTATAAGACTTTTTTTTTGTCCGGCGACATTCTTTCTGAATGCCCTTGTATGGGGTACCCTTCAGTGAGGTCACAAGGTCACCAGCTCACATCACCCTGCTGTTTATTTTTGGACGGCACATACATAAACTTATCCTAAGAGACGGCACATACATAAACTTATCCTAACTTATCCTAAGAGACGGCACATACATAAACTTATCCTAACTTATCCTAAGAGACGATACAAACATAAACTTATCCTAACTTATCCTAAGAGACGATACAAACAAAAACGGGGGATTTACCTACGTCCAACAGATTTTGTACACTTTCCCCATGATAACCCCGAGTTGAGTGCAAAAGTACACCCACCACGTGGTTACATGGTGGGAGAGTGTATTTTTTCTGTTGGGGTTCGCACTCCCAATTAAAATAATTTTTTTTGGTAATCCAGAACCATACCCACCGACATATGCCAGTGATGGAAATCGAACCACAGACCTTCAGTACGAGAATCCAATATTCCTGCACTGAGCTATGAAATCCGATTACATATATATGTTTGAGAAATTACTATATACTTACCGGTTACCTGACTGTGAATAACATTTTATTTTTTCTGATTTTGAATAGCATCTCATTTTTCTTATTCTGATAAACGTCAATCTAAAATCCTACATTTGTACAGAAAAACGAAATCTAAAATATATTACCGTCTATTTAAACAGAAAAACGAAGCGGCTGTTTACATTATAGGCAGGTCTGAAAATCAATAGGTGGGTTTTTACCAAGCCTGTAAAGATTCAGTACGGATTTAGAAAGACAGACATACTAATACGCCTGGAAATCACTTAACAGACAAAACGAACTAACTAAAATCACCGGCAGCGCTTGTTACAGACAGTCTGAAAATCAATTCAGTACATTCGTACCAATCTATGTTCGACAATCCAGAACAAGCTGGAACGGTATTATCTCCCTTCTATAATGCCCAAGTGCTAAAGTATTAATTCTGTCTTTACAATATCTTTTATCATCAAAATTGCTAAGTCCACGTTTTATTATTGTATCTGTCTCGAGCTTATGAAGATTCGTTCTAATGATATTTGTCTTAATAAAACTGACATTATTGTTTAGCACGGTTTTAAAATCATTAAAATTCATCATCTTTTTCACATATCCTCGAGGAATACCTTTTGCTTTCTTTGTAAGTTTATTATCGTCGAGAATAACGGCGTACATTTTACCCCTTAATCCAACAAACTCTCTCACCGGCACAAACATAAACTCATCTTTCATTTTACCAATAACTTTTTTATTCGTATTATCATTAAATCCAGTACTAGTCGGATAATCTGAAAAATCAATTAGGTCACGGCGCTTGTAAATATCCTCATAGACATCTTCGCATTTTATATTATAAACTAGCGAATCTGAATCAGTAAATAGCAACTCCGAATCTGGCCACTGCGTTTTGGTAAAATTATAGTGAAAGTCGTACATTAACCACTTTGATATATCAAGTACAGCTGCACCAACATAAATCGGTTTATTTAACTTTAAATTTGTCTTTCGTCGTTGTATTGCAACAAGATTTTCATTAAATATTTTCATGCTGACAAAACAATCATCGTTAACTAATTTATTTCTGCGATTTATATCATTTACAATTTCTATCGAAACTCTTTTTCTAATGTTCTCCATTGTCTTTCCAAAAACTGAGTTATTCATTAGCTTAAAAAAGTTTTTCTCAAAGTCGGTCTTAACAATAGCACGACGTTTGGTATTTAAATCAATATAATTTGATATCCACCTCGACTGATTAAATTTTAGCACACGATGGACTTTTCTCAGAATTAGTCCAGCATCTACTGCCTGTTTTAAATTTTTTTAATGTATCACGTAATTTCTTTTATTTAGCAAATTTGGAACTAAATTATTAACGATGGAATTTTTTGCTGTTGTCATGGCTCGTTGTTCGGGTGATAGTAAACTGTAATCTATCATCATCGACTCTGCGCAAAATGGCTAGTCGTTGTGTAGATCATGTAACGAATTAGGGTAATCTAGATCGACTTCAACAAAATAACTGACATCGGAAAATCTTTTTCAGTTTCTTTAAGAAATTGATCTGGAGATATCCAATGAAATCCACCGCACGGCATTGGCTCTGACATTGCATATCCGTACAAATTCACACAATCTAGATAAATAATATAACTCGACGGGAGATTTTTATCATAATTTTTTAGATATTTATTATTAGCTACTGCATATTTTTTGTTGTAACGCTAATTCCGCCTCTGATACCTTTTTCAATAAAATTAAACATATCGACGTCTGTTAAGAGATCTAATTCTATCTTACTTGTTTTTAGCAGAGCGTCCCACGACAGCCCGGGAGCAGAATAATACCAGCAAGGGTCTAGTCCATAATTGCTGTAGCTTACTCGACGAAAACTTTCAAAAACATCTGCTATTAATAAACATCTGTTTTCAAATATATATCATGATAATCACCAAATGTTTTACAACTAAATTTATTCCAAATATTTTGTGCATATTTGTACTCGTCGTCTGACACATCTTCATTTTTGAGCTGCGAGTAAAATTTATCTTTGTTAGGAAGAAAAGTTTCATCAAATTTGCTCCAGTTGTCGAGATACTCATACGGAAAGATACCTTTTTTTTGTCAGATCGACATAGTTTTCACCAAAGCAACTTCGCAGATTATTAAAAGTGCTACAACCTTTTACAAGTTCATCTAATGATGCTGCCATAAATTGCAGACTATCAATAAAACGTAATTTTCCAAGAGCAACTGACATATACTTTTCAAAATAATTTGGAATACATTTTATCTTATTATTTAGTTTTAGTTTAGATTTAATTTCCTCATTACCAAAAGCTTCTACAATGATATGACTATCATAGCCGCGAAAGTTATGTAAAACGACAGGAATAAACTTTGGTGCATGAAATTTTAAATTATTATGAGCTGCCCCACGATATTGACCGGTCAGATAACAGTGATCGCACACTTTATCGCGGGTTCCGTTGGAGTCTACTAAAGATTTTTCGCAAATATGACAATTAACCGCTTCGTTAAATTCAAGTTGTTGTTTAGGCGTTATTTTCATTGGAGCTGTCTTAAATAATTTGTTAGAAATTTTATTAACATCATCTATCAGATTTTTTAGTAACCATACCGCCGGACTTTCAGATTCACTATCTTTACATCTATATAACTTAATCGGAAATGAAAACTTATCGTCAACGCAACAAACTATTTTATAAGCTACTCCGCAAGGAACATGTTGCTGTATTTTTCTTGTACTTGATTTATTAGGATCATTTTCTGCGCCAGCCACTGGAACGAGTAAACACTCGAAATCCGCATAAATAACGAAAGGTATATTTAGTTTATGATCGTAATTTTTAAATTTTAAGACGTTTTCATTTTCGCTTGGCATAGTTATTCTTTGAAAGTTGATACAATATTTAATATGTTCCTGTAGTTTCTCATTCTTAGAAAAACTCTGCAAACATTTGTAACAGAAATATTTTTATTTTTTATTTTTATTATACTATCCGCCAACTAAACCGTTAAAGTTTTTTTATCCAAACGTAATGTTCTTTATAAAATAATAAATTTATTGTCTTTTGTGTAGCATTCTCTGAAATATACCTTGGGTAAACATTTTCTCGCTCATCTAGTCCGAAAACATTTACTGATATATTGTTTTGTTTTTCAAACTTTGGTATCTGATTTTCTGTCACTGGAAAAATTATTCCACTAAAATTTAGTTCGTCTTTGTATGGCAAATACTTTTCAATTCGGTCACTGTGGTCACTCTGTGGATGTCTCTCCGACAAAATTGACCAACGAAAACATTGATCGTCGTTGTTTTTGACATTTATACAGCATTTTTTGTTTTTCATTTTTTTTGGAAGATCAACGTACCCAACGCTATTAGCGCCGCTACCTCGAAGTACGTTATATTTTGCTGTATAATTTAAAACTTCCTTTATCATTTCAAATTTCCAACCTGACCCAGATGAAGTAAATTCCTCCAATTTTTTATTTATTTCTTGGTGTATTTCATCGGCGACAGAGGAAATATTAGTTCCAGTTAATATTTTTCATGATTTAGCTGTTAGATATGGTTCTGAAATTTCGCTGTCGAAACTTGTATTTTCAAAGATTATATCAAATATATCTTTTTCGATTACATGTAACTTTGATAAAATCATATGATACTGAACTATTAGCTTGTTACTTTTGTGAGCTGTAAGTTCCTTAGATACAACAGGTTGTAAAAGATGATATAAATTTGTAGAGTTAAAATTTGCTAAAACATTTTGATCATCAAATTTGTAACTGTTGTCATATCCTGAGAATGCTGTAGCAATTTTTTCTGTTTTGATAATGCTCTGTTTAGCAATATCGCGCAATTTTAACATTATATATAGTATTTTTATATTTAATTGATTTTTTTGTACTTATTTTTCAATTAGAGATATAAAATCCCTATAGTATAATGACAGAAATTTTGAGATATATCAGAATGACAGAGGAAGAGCAAGAAACTTATCATGTTCATCCAAGGTACAACTTACATGCTGCAAATGCACTTGGTTTGGTTATTTGTATAAAATCTAAAACATCTGTAGGAAAACCAACTCCGGCTGGTATGATAATTTCAGTAAAAGGAGATGATACAGATACCACTGAAATGTTCAGAAAAGATTTTATTTATAGTTTGTTTTGCGAGGACATTCCAGAAGGACAGCGAGTCTATCGAGTAAATAATTCGATTAGCGATGATAATATTGAAAATGTAGCGTTACAAGATGAATATCAGCCTCATCCGGTATTTGATTTATATGAGGCAAATGATCGCAGAAAAACAAAAAAAAGTTGTTGGAAATTTGCATGACACTGGTTATTTACATGTAATGGTACGTGGGACTAAAACTGAACAAGTTTGTTATTACAGTCACAGATTTGTGTTTGAAATTTTTAACAGCGCTATTTTAAATCATTTAGTTATTTATCACATCAACAGCATTAAATATGACAATCGCATTGAAAATTTAGATTTGGCAACATATCAAGAAAATAGTAGAAGTGGAAATACTGGAAATAATGATTTTAGTAAGGTTAAACCAGTTAATCTTGAAACTGGAGAAAAAATGAAATTTAAATCGATCACAACCGCTGCAAAATATCATAAGATTAATCCAGCTAGAATGAAATTTATCGCCGACGGCAAAACTACAACAGCAACGTCAATGTCAACTTTTGACAGATTTAGTTTCAGATATGACGATCAATGATGTTTCTTAGCTAGGTTTTAGTAAGACAATTATGTGCAAACATCAAAATATCATCTTTATCAAATTTTAATGTTAAAAATGAACTTTCATTAAGTTTATTGTTTTCTGCCGTTGTTAGGAGAATTTTATCAGACTCGCCTTGCATTATATTCATATTAACCAAATATGCCCTATAACCCGACAAACATTTTCGAACTGCCTCAGCTAATTCTCTGTAATGTAATATATTAACTTTTTGATGATATTTAACATCGCGAGATTTCGTTTCCCTGGCCATTATTATTATAAATTAGATAAAAGTATATTATAATATGAACTTGATGAAAAGACTTGCTGATATATATTCAGAAGATTATATCGCCACAAAATTACAAGTAATTTTGCCAATCACTAACGACAAATCTGCTGGTTATAGCGAGGATGATATTTAGTACGACAACAATGACGATGATGAAGTAGTTGCTGTCGCTGACAGAAAAAATTACAGCAGACCAACAACTGGACAATATAATGTTAAATATCACATTGCTAAAAAAATAATAAAATTGAATTTTACTGTTGTTGAACAACAAATATATTGGCAGCTTATCAAACCTTTTTTAAATCTGAAAATAACTGGTCATCAAAGAAATATAAAATATGATTTTATTTTTTTTCAATATTTAATTTAATGCCAGTTGATAACGCAAGAAAATTACATTTAATTTCGTTATGTAAAACTATTAAATGTAAATCTGTACTTGTGAAATACGAACAAATTAATATTAACATTATTGCACAAAACTGGGAAAATTCTAAGTTTGTATCGACCGAGTTGGCACCTAGGTGTTAAATTTATCACTATATCCTCTCCATTTAACTAAACTCTTGTTGCCGCGTTTTCGGATAACTTTTTCAATAACAAATACGTCTTGGAAAGTTTTCTGAAGTTCCTGTTCATAAAAACTACCAGTTATAGGCTCACCCAATAAATCTTTTAGCGCACATGTTACAGGTGTTGTTAAAAGTACTTTATCAACAACAAATATTTCTTCGCTCCAGTTCGGAGTAAATCCTTTTCCAAATTTATTTTTTTTTTTGTCAGAGAAATTCTAACTCGATCACTAACTTTAAATTTATGTCTGCGGTACATGTTTTCGTTTGCCAATATCGGATTTTCAATTGCGTCGTTTGGCGACATTTTAGTGGTTCGGTGTTTCGTGTTATTATATTCGACAACAATGTTTTGTAAATTATCAATATATTTATTTGTATTTTTAGCTGATAAATACTTATGGATTTTTTCGCTTAGTGTACGATTAAATCGCTCGACGACAAAGCTTTTACCTTCGTTTCCTGTAACATATTTTTTGATGTTATTTTGGAGCAAAAACTGCTCGAACTTTTTATTAAAAAATTCTGCTCCATGATCAGTCCAGATTCTATTTGGTTTTCTTTCTGCAGTTGTTATTATTTGTTTTAGCGCATCAGTTATCGACGTTCCTGTCTTGTCTGAAACTGGCACACTAAAAGCATATTTACTCAAAACATCTATGACATTAAAAAGATATCTTCTATTATCATTAAATTCAGCAAGATTTGACACATCAACTAAGTCTATCGCCCAGATATCGTCAACGGCATTTGCGACAACTTTACGTCGCGGAAACTTTTTTGTTTTGGTTTGTGTGATTCAGCTGCCAGATCATCATACAATTCCTTTCCGAGACAAGGCTTTCCAAGCCCAGACTCTCCGAATCCAAGTTTATATTTTGCTCCAATAAAACCCTGCACCAACTTTCTATCAAATCGTTCTCGCATATTTGTTGGTTCCATTTCACGAAGTTCGTCTAACATTATTTTATCGCAGTCTGATTTTGAGTTTTCGTGATCACGGTAGCAGATATCATGGCGCATTGCTATCTCATCAATTTGATTGTAAGGTTCTTGTCCTGGCAGCGGATTATCATTTTCATCAAGTTGTTTATCAAGCGGATTATAAGGTCCAGTGTATTTATAGCCTGGCAATGTCCAACCGCCTTTTGGTTTCGGTAATTTGCCAATTACTTTATGTATATCTATACCTGTTCCAATTATTTCTCTGTTGTTACATTGTTGACAGTATGTGACAATTTTATTTTGCTCGAGACATAAATCTCTGTCAGAATCGCACTTGCATATCATTATATTAAAATAACTTTTACAATAATAACTTTCAGTCGTCTACTTATTAAATATTTGTTTTCAATCGTCTACTAAAATAACGTCCCTGACAACGTCAGTACATCCGGCTCCGGACAATTTCGTTAAAAACACACTTTTTCTTTTTCCACAAATTGCGCAAATACTTTTCAGCATTATCCTGTTGTTCTTTGTTTTTTTTTCTGTTGTTTCATTGATATTTTCTGTTTTAGTTTTACATTTGAGACAATATGTTGACATTATATATTTGTAATTTAGATAAAATTAATTGCAGGCTTTACAAAAATTAATTGCAATCTCATCATTGGGATAAGAAGGATGCTTGTCAAATTGTAAAATAAATTTTAAAAAATTGGAATCCGATCTCCTGACATTGTCAGGGGGTTTAGACATCTGTTTTATAAACATCACGCAATAATATCCACAAGCTGATGTTCCAATAGGTTGAAGTTGATTGGACGAGTAATTAATTACTTTCGTCAGCGTTCTAGACATATATTTTTTTATTGTGTCGCTCGGTGGAATTCCAAACGAGTCAAACTAATTGTTATTATAAACTGCTACCCAATGCGTGCCAGATCCGTCATCGAAATCTTGTATATTTATCACGCAGGAACCAACATCTGAGTTGTTGGCAAGTTCATCTTTGGAATAAACTCCGTGGAAATTTTTTACTTGTTTTAGCTTATCAAGTATATCAAAGTTACTTAACGCAGACGTTTTCAACATCTCGTGCCCGGTAATGTTAGTCCTCGTCCTATTCCCAGAAGATTTGGTAGTAGACTTCCCGCTAGTCCCGCTAAAAGTGGAGCTATTGGAATAAATCCTCCTTTGGTTGTTCTTCGACGTCGCGGTGTCTTTATTTTCGTTGTTGTTTTTCTTCGTCGTGGCATTATATTTATCAGTCACATAAAATTAAACGAAACATTAAACTAAAAAGTTAAACTAAAAAATTAAACGAAACATTAAACTAAAACATTAAATGAAACATTAAACTAAAAAATTAAACGAAAATTTTCTTTATACCACTGCCAACAATACCACTACCGGAGACACTGTTTCTGACTATACCACTGCCCTCAACTGCCTTTTTCGTTGCGCCAGATACTGCCCCAGACGCTGCTGCTAGTCCTAATGTACCTAACACCGGCAAAATTTTAGGCATTAACGTTCTGGCCATTACCGATAGTGCCGGACCGAAGAAGCCGCCAATTTTTGCCATCGCAGTTATTTGTGTGGCACTTAAATTTAAAACAAAAGGTTTGCCGCGGTTATACTTATTTACTTGTTTAATGGTTAACATTAATTTTGTTAAAATACCCGCGACTTTATTGCTGTCGACTTTTAATGATACCTGCCTCTGTTTTGCAATTGCAGCTGCTAATTTTTGAACTTGACCATCAGTCAAATGTATTTCTTTTACAATATATTTTGTCATCTTATATTAAAGTTACTGATTAAACTTCTATCGTCATTTTACCTCCAACAGAGTCAATTGTAACAGATCTGTCGCTGATCATTAACGCGTACACGTACAACTGTGCTGCTGGAGCTGCTGCAAGTGTCCAAGTAATTTCAACATCAGCTGTCGAATCAACTGCTCGCTCGCTGTGTTTACTAACATTAAAATAAAATATTGGATGAAGTGTACGAAATTCCTCTACTGATATTTGAGATCTGTCTCCAACATCCTGATATTTTTGCATCGCGTCCATAAAATACATATAAGGTCCAGTAATATTTTTATTAGCGTCATCTGCAAAATTTCGTTCTATCGCTCGTTCTGGATATTGCTTTGAATTTAGTCTAGCATGTATTCGTCTAACATTAGCATTATCAAATATTGCATTATTTTGTTGTTGGTTACCACGTCGCGCTTGCTGTTGAAATACAACAAATAATTGCCTCGGCAGTTGTTCAGTTGATGTTGTTGTAACTCGCCATGTGTAGTCGGTAGTATTTGGAACCGCTGTTTGATATATTTTATGTTGCTGAAAATAAATTTTGTTCGTATGTTTTTGCAACATATCATTTAATTCTGACATTTTAGTGATTGACGGCGTTATTCGTGGTATCCACAGCGCAAGTTTGTTTATGATAAACTGTACATCAGCTCCGCCTGACCTAAACAGGCAGTCGTTTTGTTCTGCTGGATCTAAAATAAGTGTATGTTTAACTCCACGAAATACTTTATTGAAATCGCGACAAAAACCGAAGATTGTACTTAACGGCAGCATCATTGTAATTTGACGTGATTCTGCTGCGAGTGCCTTTCTCTTAGCATGACCTTCATTGTAACGTACATTTCTTACACTAATTGTCCCGTTAACTAAATTTAACATTGCAACGCCGTCTGCAGCCGCACCTGGTGGTCTTATACCAAGATTATTACAAGCAGCAATGAGTGAGACTCTTGTAGCGACTTCATTAGCGTCTGCGGCTGGTGCGGCTATACCAAAATTATTAGCATTAGCGATAAGAAAATCTCTTACAATTATAGCATCTGCAGCTGCATTAGCACCGTGATCAAATGCTCCTTTTGAAATAAACTCACCAGATCCTGCTGTACCAGTTCCAGTATCTTTAAACCACATCATATTAGTTGCAGTTGATCTAGAGTAATCGTCGGAAAATGAAATAGTATTTAAGATTGTACTTGCAACTTGTAAGCGACTTGAAATATCCTCAACAGTTTGATTGGCCAGCTGATATCGAGCACTTTTAAATAAACACCAGTTATCATTTATAAGAGCTACTTCTGCGTTAGCTGCAATTGCAACAGGTGGATTAGCTACTGTCATAATCTGGCCACGAACTTCCAACATTGCCTTGTAAGGTAATAAAAACACATCTTCATCTCGGGTATTAAATGTTCTGACACCAGCTTTATTTGGCTCATTAGAATTTTCATCGAGATACTCAATATATTCAAATTCTGTTACAGTTTTGTCGATGTCATAAGTTTCTGTTAAATCGAGATAAGTTTTGACAGACATTTTTTATTTATTAGATTTCATAATTTTCTAACGATAACAATTTTATTGCGGCGCTGTCACTTTAGATATTAACTTTTGTATAATCTGCTCGCCCTTTGGTGATAAAAGTTGTTTTGTTCTTGTTATCATAGCACGTTTAGTTTCTTTTGTTGGATCGATTTCTGATATAACTTGTTTGATTGTCGGTATTCCACGTTGTGGATCGCCTTTAATTTCATCAGTTATTTTTTGTCCCACCGCAGTTCCAGCAGCAGATGCGGCTCCAGTTGCAAAAGCTTTTGATTCGTCTAGTGCAATTGGTGCAACTTTATGCGCGATTCCCGGAACATTTTCAATAATTTTAGTAAATATATTTCCCACAAATCCACCAACTATTTTTCTTTGGTAAATTTTTTTTTGTTTCATTATATCTGAGGTTGCATAAAACCGAAGTTTATTGTACGTAAGTGTAAATAGTAAGTAACAACCTCGTTATTCAGATCCAGCTGTCGTCCAGATTGATCTGTCAACTGCATATTTATACTCGTTATTTGATTTTCAATATTTAGCGGGTAGTAAATAGCTTGCCGCGGACTAATTTGCATGAGTGATCCCGGTGGAACATCTGGCGCAAAACTATATATCGTTTGTCCTTTACTACCCTGGGCTGAGTAAGATCCAGATGCAATGGAACAATTTATCAGTATTGTATTTACGTCAGTTATATTTACCGGCAGATCACCGTCATATGTTATAGTTTGTCCTGCTTTAGATCCATATCTTTTACGAGTAAATCCGATCAACGACGCTATGCTCTTTGCTGATGAAAAATCTATTAGCATACCATTTTTTAATGTTAATCTGGCGCGTAAAGTATTATAATTTGGTGTTAGTTCAAAATTGTCAGTGTCTCCTGTATATGTTATTAATTCGCGTATTATTTTATTTAAATCAGTTATGTTGTAGGTTTCTTGCGGAATTTTAACTACAAATGACCCAATGACTCCGTTGGGGGTAGAATAAAACGTAAATTCATCGTTTACTCCAGTTGCCGTTAGCCATGGAATGCCAACACGTACATGAAATTAGTCCAATTTCGTACTGGTTTTCAGTATAAAGTTGTACCGGTGGAATATAATTTACTGAAACATTTACGCTATCTTTTGCGTTAGCTGTACTAGAGTCTAGGAATAACGTTGTTGGCATTGTTATTATATTTCTACAAAAGTGACATTTACAAAATTAGGTCGCCGTGTAAAGTTTCGTATTCATCAGATGTTAATAAATTTTCCGATCTTAAATGATCAAGTATATCAATAATTTCATTATCAATTTCAGTGCCAACATTTCCAGCTTCCTTTGATGATATCAGCAGCATTAATCTGCCTATCATTTCGTCAGTTGATATAAATATTTTTACACCTGTCCCAGTCTTTTTATTTGTGCGAATATTCTCATTAAATTGAAATTCATCATAAAAATTTACATATTTGGATTTTCCAGATCTAAATTTCTTCGCCGTAGATATTAAATTACTGGCAATAACACCATTTCTAGCTTGTTCATAAAATGTTTTAAGATCTTCTCCTTTAGCTTCGTCAATTTTATCATAAGCTTCTATTCCATTTTTATAAATATCATCAAATTTTTTAATTAAATCATCATATTCATTTTGTGACCATTTATTAATATTATCAACATCTTTAATATTATTTTCTTCCATAAAAGTATCGTATTCGGATTTTATTATTTTATCTGTTGTCATTTTTTGAATATTCTCTTTACTTTCAGTTTCCGCTGGTAATACAACTAGTGGTTTTTCAGTCTCTGCTGGTATTCTAATATACGTTTTAGTTTTTTAGCATCTTTTATGTGATTTTCATCATTTATATTAAATTTCCTAAGAAAAGTCCAACCTTTACCAAACCCTGTTGGTCTGTTCTCAACTGCTGTTCTACTAAATACGCTAGCAATAACACCGAATCTAATTTTATCAGAAAGTTCAGACATATGACCTTCTTAATTAGTTTTTTCTAATTCGTCATTAGACTTATGACCATCCGTCATCATTGTATTTAAATCAGCAGTAAGTTTATCATACCTTTCTTTCGACCAAGTTTTTATATTATCAATATCATTTATATCATTTTCTGCTAAAAATTCATTATAATCATCAGCAGTTATTTTATTATATGCTTTTGCTCTATAAAATCGTCTTTTTTCGTCAACACTTAAAAACCTTACTGTTAACTCTCCAATTTTTTCTTGTTCTTTTTCAATATCCTCTAATTTTTCTGATAATTTTCCAAGTAAACTTTTAATCTCATGGGAAGTTAATTCTGATAATCTTTTATCAAGTAAAAGTGGATTATTAATCAGTCGATTTAGTTCATTTTGTCTAGCAACAGGATCAGCAATATTTGCTACAAGTGCCTCAGCTAATCTTCTTTCTTCGTCAGATCTGGCGATAATTTTTGCAGCAGCTGCTTCTTGTTGTTCTTTAAAAATACCAACTAAACCTTTTTCCTGTAGTTACTTAAGTTCTTCTTCTGACAGCGGTTTAGTTTCAGGTTATTTTCCAAGTAGTCCTTCAGTAACTGGTTTGAGAACTGTTGCCGCTGTTTCTGCAGCAGTTATTTGTCCACGTCGTGCTTGCTGTACTCGCTTCTTAAATTCTGCCTGAGATTGAGTAAGTTTATTTTAGATCTTCTATGTGGTTTCTGTATTTTGCTCGTTTGTCCATAATTATTATATAAACTTACTGCAGATAATTTTCAATACAACAACGAAACATTTTAGTTGCATTATGTGTTAATTTATCAAGCAAGAAAAAGTTATATTTATCCGCTGTCGCTTTATGATAAAGTTCAATAAATTTATCTTTTGTTACGTCGCCACATTGCTCGTTTGCAATATTTCTAACGTCAACATTGTCCAGTCCCGGAAATAATATAAATCAACCAGTATTTCGCCGAATAAATCTGTCAACATTATAAAACCTTGGGCTAAATAAACAGAATTACAGTTCTTATTACGCGACAGTGAAAAATATGATTTTATTTTATTCATCTCTACATTAATTAGCGGAATATCGTCAAAAACTACTATCTTATGTTCGGACGAATCAAGTTGATTAACTGGAACAAGTTCTTCTGGTTGTTTGATAATAAAAAAATCTTCACCAGCATCAAGATCATCACGAAGTTTGTCATTATATTCATTAAGTAGCTCATACTTATCTTGTTGTGGATTGATCGTATAAATATAAACTCGATCGTAATTAAAATTATCGCCCAGCAGTAAATTCATAAGCAAATTTGTTTTTCCCGACCCAGTTCGTCCAACAATAACATAATGACAATCTGGAAGTTCATTGTTATGTTTATATTTCACCAACCGCTCTGTATCAAAATTTAGTTTTGATGATTTTGCCATTGTTTGTTATACATTTTATGTTATATTAAATAAATAATGAGCCATTATACAAAATTTGGAACAACATTAGGAGATTCATCAGCTGTAAGTACAATAACAAACGGCAATATTGATTTATCAGGTTATCTAAAAAAATCTGGAGACACAATGACAGGAAACCTCTCTATGTCAAATCAACGAGTACTAGATTTAAAAACAGCGTACCCGCCAATAAATGTTGTTGATACACAAGCTGTTAGTTATAAACAACTAAAATCCGTCGACGGTAATAAACTAGATAAATCTGGCGGAACTTTAAGCGGCAACTTAGATATGTCAGGGAAAAAAATTATAAATTTAGAGACTGGTTATCCACCAGCAAACTTAAATCAAACTCAAGCGGTAAGTTATTTACAGTTGAGGTATGTGGATAATAACAAGTTGTCACTGACAAGCGGAACTTTAAGTGGCAACTTAGATATGTCAGGGAAAAAAATTTTATAAATTTA
This sequence comes from Megalonaias nervosa, assembly GCA_016617855.1. Lineage (NCBI taxonomy): Eukaryota > Metazoa > Mollusca > Bivalvia > Unionida > Unionidae > Megalonaias > Megalonaias nervosa. The sequence continues at coordinate 29,580 of JAECUM010038506.1, forward strand.
GAGACTGGATATCCACCGGCAAACTTAAATCAAACCCAAGCGGTGAGTTATACACAACTAAAATCTGTTGACGATAATAAGTTGTCATTGACAGGCGGAACTTTAAGCGGTAACTTAGATATGTCAGGGAAAAAAATAATAAATTTGGAGACCAGGTATCCACCAGCAAACTTAAATCATACACAAGCGGTAAGTTATTCACAGTTGAGGTATGTGGATGATAACAAACTTGATAAAATCGGCGGAATGGTTATAGGTAATATTAACATGTCGAGTAAAAAAATTATAAATTTAGAGATTGGATACCCGCCAGAAAACTTAAATCAAACACAAGCTGTAAGTTATGCACAACTAAAATCCGACGACGATAATAAGTTGTCACTGACAGGCGGAACTTTAAGCGGTAACATAAGTATGTCAGGTCGACGAGTGTTAGGTTTAGAGATTGGATACCCGCCAGAAAACTTAAATCAAACACAAGCTGTACGTTATGCACAACTAAAATCTGTTGACGATAATAAACTTAACAAAACCGGCGACACAATGACAGGTACCCTTGCAATGGGTAATAACTCAAAAATAACTGGACTACCAACATCCTCACCACAAGCCGATGCTGATGCTATTAGTTATGCTCAGTTAGAGGAAGAACTTAACCCATATTTTAAGAAATCTGGTGGACTAGTGACAGGCAATATAAACATGAGAGACAAAAAAATAACTACTACATATGTTCCAGTTAACCTTAATGATCTGACAAATAAAGTTTATGTTGATAGTCTCTCTAGTGGTATAAAACGAACTAAAAATAATATTGGGTATATTCCAACACTTTATAAAGCAACTGATAACCGATCCGGGTTTGAGGTAAGCGCATCAGCATATTATCCTGAAAATTATCCTTATTACGCTTTCTCTGATAGACATGAGTGGACGACCAACGGAGAAGTTGAAAATGTTTGGATTAAAATTAAATGTCCTACTGAAGTTGCTATTTGGCAATTTCATTTGCGCGGCAGATTAAACTCCAGTGTTCGCTGAATTTATAATTGGCAATTGAAAGGATTAAAAAAATGATATCGACTGGACAACATTATATAGTGCAGTAAATATGTATATTTCAACAGCACAATATTTTACAGTCCCGACAGAAAGTATTGTTAACAAGTACTCATATTTTCGAGTTAATGTTTTTGCTGCTGAACATCCATTTCTGGGACTAACAGCATTTCAAATATATACTCTTGATGATCAAATTTAATCTAATGCCATAAAATAATATCAGAACAAATGTTAACACAATCGTTTACATACGTTGCGATAGAGTTTTATGATTATATTTTTAACCCGACAAAAGATGTTGGAGATGATTCACTAGCGGCACGTGCGATAAATGCCAGAAATTTTTTTTCAATTCCAATGATAAACTCTCCATTGTCAGAGGAAGAAAAAATTTTTGTTCGTGTTATGTATACGCGGGGACCACAACTAAAAGAAGCAATAGAAAATTCAAAAGCGACAAGTGGTTACTGTTATCCTGATGATTGTCTAGAAGAAATTAAACAAGTTGAAATTATATTTAAAAAAATATTGCTCGAGCTTGATTTTGGAAATTTGGATTTGATAATAAAATCGGACTTAATAAAAGAACGAGCTTACGGTGAAAGAGAAGATCAAAAAATGTCTGTAGAGAGTAGCCATAATATTCTCAACAGACTAGCGAAATCTGTGATAATGGGAATAAAAAGAAACAAGAAATTATATAATAGTTTTTCAAAACGAAACATTTTTAGGTATCTCGGTATGTACTACCACGACAAAGAAACCCTACTTAAAATCGTTACTATAACACCAGACACCGAGTTAATTATAAAAGTGTACGCAAACACAATCATGCCAATGATACGTAAAAAAGACCCAGAATTTGATCCGATTATTGTTGACAGGTCTCTAAAAATAATTAAAGATTTTGACAATGAAATTAGTGATCTTAATGATATTGAGCGAGAAAAACTTTTTTTTTATGAAGTCAAACAAACAAAGTTGGGAGAAAAAATTGATTCTTATTACGACATAAGTAAAGAAAATGATATTCCATTACCACCACTTCATCGTTCTAGACAATTGTTATTACGAAATTATTACAATGAAATTGAAAAAATATTCACATACTCATACAGATTGTTATCGGATCAAATAGTCTCTCTTTTAAATATTACTCCCATTGCACATTTAGATGCTGGATTATTAGGAAAAGAAGCGCTCCAAAAATTAATGCTAGCAAATTTCGTGGTCACATATGCAATTATCAGACAACATCTTGTTTTAAAAATTACACGTTAAATCAAATAAGCTCGGTATTAAGGTATATTGATAAAACAGAAAGCGATTACAGTAATTTGGTGAATAAAACAGATTTGTATGCGGTTGAAGTACGAAATACTTTTGACTCATACGCTTGGTTAAAGAAAAATGAGGTTCTAACAGATGAAAGATATAAGGATACTTCGTCAGATGTTTATGACAAATACAGAATTTTTATAGCTGATCCTAATAATAATAAATTTCGTGAGTTTCTTGATTCAATTACTGGTACTAGAACTTTTGTCTTTGTATAAAATATTGTATAATGAAAAAACATATAATCGATTTCAATCACATTTCAGAAGAAATTCCAAAACAAGATGTTGACACACTAGTACAATATTACAAATTTTATAATAAAAATCTCTGGTGTGTAAAGGAATGTTATAAATACTACCGTAGAATACTTCGAGTAATATCATATTTGCCATTGTTAATGACTAGCTCTGGTATAATCTCAAGTGAAGCATTATTCAATCCGTTTTAGTTAATAATATCTGATGTCGGAGTCTCACTTTCAACACTTGTAAAAAAAATTGAACCTAAACTTGAAACAAAAAAAAAATTCTTGTAAAACAGCAAGTATCACCTACAAAAAATTACTTGATCAGATACGATCTTACTTGCGAGGTGTAAAATACGATATGGACGATTTAATACGCGAGTTTCGTATTATTGACAGTATGTTAACGGATATCCTACCAATGAGAGTCAGCAGGTATGAGAAAAATTATCATAAAATATGGTTACAACAGTGGTAGATCATCTTTCCAATTTTTGTAGAGGGGTGGGGGTCTCTGATCTAGAATCCGGATTTAGTTTAGGATCAGCCTATTATTATACTGAAAAAAAAATAAAATATTTTATCGCTAAAAAAAGTTAATCCAGCAGGTCATTGGAGTTCTGTTCCAGAATCTGTTTTTGGTTTAGGATCAACCTATTAGTTTACTACTACTAACATTCGGTATGTGTTTTCGTATCGCAAACCTAAATTATCTATATCCTACTCTCAGCCTGGTATAACTTTGATATGAAATATTCAATAATAGTCAACTTATTTATTGCTTTAAATTGTACACTGTTGCGCTTAATTTTAAAAATATCTACACAGACAGGTTGTAATTTATTAAAAGGCGATAATGGGGAAGGGCGGTTGCACAATCTATCTAGCGAAATTGGCCTGATGCGACGGTGTGTCCTAATGGTGAAGGACAGGAAGGGGCAATGAGAACGTTACGAGCATCTCTTACTGCCCACCATCGAGTAATTATAGTCTAGGTTGACAAAGATATTTTGATCAGAATGTTTGATGATGAGTTCTCGGATAAAGCTTGTGTGCAGTTTGACGCCAAACAAGGCATAGACGGTCAATTACTTTGCCGCTGAAATAATATTGAAAGCATTTTGAACTCTTAGCATGGTAGAAAAGATTCAAGGATTGATGCATATATCAAATGCATAGTAAAAATGTTACGTGAATAGGAGAAAATGGAAATAATAAACAATTACTCATGTTTAATTAGATACCTATGTAAGTGCCTACCTGGTCACTTTAATGCAACTGGATGGTTGGTACTTTCAACCAGGTACTGATAACAGTTAAATCGGAGACATAGATGGATATAAAAATGACGATAAGTAATGCATTTTATCTTCAAATAATAACACAGAGAAGAGACACTTCACAATGTAAGTCATAAAAAAAATACCAAGACCAGCAAGAAAATCATTCCACGTTCAGACCTTCAAAATACGGTCCCAGAAATTGTTTTATATGTTTGGTGAATCAACCTCAAGTGGATGAACTTTAATATTACCAATAATTGAAAGTCGTTGAGGAAATTTGAGTATAAATGTTGTATATTCATTTATAACATACAATTAAACGCATCAAACGGAGCAGCAGCATTGATGAGTTTCAACAAAATTTAGCGGAATTCCATCTTACAATGTTGAGACCTTTTCATCAGTGGGTCACAAGGAAGGGATTGTATTTATGTTTACATTTTAAATATTCTTGTGACTTTCCAAATAGAATCAACAAAGAAAACAATAGAATCGTTTGTTAATTTTCTGTTAGCAATATCCAAATGCTTATTATAAAATTAGATTAACCGGCAGGTGAGTAGGATATTTAATCTTCATTTGAATGGGTTTTTTTTGTTCGGTCAAAAATAAAGATGCGTAAGGTGTAATCTTAAAGTTAAATGAACCAATAATGTATTTACATGAAATGAATGTATTATATAAGTAATTGAGCTTTCTCTAAGACTGAATGTATTTAATTGCTGTCTGTATATTACATTTGCTCTGATGTTTGCTTGGAAGTGGTGTGTGTATTCAATAAGTAGGGTACTGGGCCAAAACCTTAATTCTATTTAATAAGAAACATCCACTTGCCTGTGAGTGGAGTAAAAATCTCTTGATATATTCTATGCAAATATTTAAACATCCAAAGCTAAAGAGAAAGCCACTGCATAACATGTATTGTTGACTAGGCCCGGTCACGTATGGGCTGATGTCTAATTGGTCTTTTTCTTGCTTCGGCTGGTTGAACGTTATCTTTCATAAGCCTCAAATACCTCATACTACTTATACCTTAATTTAATTTGTTCAATGATACATTAAACAATATGGATATAATGTGTGAATGGAAAGTGGAGATGTAATAAATATAAAACTACATAACTGCTTTGTTCAAAGTCGATGGAAAGAACTCATTTGATACAGCGTAGTAATGAACGGCCTCGAAAATATTCCAACGCATTATCAAACTCGTTGTTTCCGCCGACTCGGAAGAAAGCACATATGTAAATATTCCTTGATAGACTCAGCAGACATGTAAAATTTAATAAATATGCACCTCCGTTTGTTTCTTCAGTTTGTTACGTGTAGGCTTGTACAAAAGTAACAAAAGAAAAGAGTGAAGCCAACAAGCTTTGTATTTTTTATCAAAATAATTTATTCTCCTAGAAAACAATGCAAAATATGAAATAGGACTAACGGTTTGTAAATATTATCCAAAACATAATTCTAGAATTGAAAAATATAAGTCCTATCACTAAACAGTTCTAATTGAATCCAAGTTCGAATCTCGATGAAGTTCCAATATGGAAGGCGATGACGTCCTCTATAACCAGTTTGTGTTGATGTGTCAGCAATTCCTTGTTGAGTCACCTAGAATATAATTCCGGCTTTTGAATTCCGAATAATTTAGTGAAAGACTTTTTCCAAGAATTTCGTTGAAGAAGAATATTTTCCAGAGTGAATAAATTATTTTAAATAAAAAACTTAATTCAAATGGCAACAACGGAAATACCTTTCTGCCCGAAGGTATATATTTACGACTGACTAAAATTCACTGAGATATGAGTATTAAAAACAACTAAAACGTCCTTTCAGACCCGCGTGATGGGTCACGTGACGGGGCTACGTGATGACTTAATTTGAACAGCGCAGTAAAACATTTGCCAAATTGCACATAGGCCAGAATAGCCCTTTCTAAAAATCAGATTCTCACGCCGGAAATGAATATTAAAAAAGAACTGTTTACCACAGACTAACACGTGGGCGGAACATGACCTTGGTAATGACCAATCATTTTCACTTAGTGTTTACAAAATCGGAACCAAGGTCAAGAACTAGGTCAACTCAAAATATAACTGAACAATAGACTACGTGTTTATCAGGTCAAAACAGAAAACTGAATTTTCTCCAAAAATATCAAATCCAGTGAAAATTATCATTACAATAAAATGTAATGAAACAAAATAAAATAAAAAATATTTAAAACTAATACCCAAGTAATTAAATTACATATACGTAACAAGTTATATTCAGCACACCTACTATGTCAGATTTCCAATAATACCTAGAAATACTTTCTCAACATGGTATATTTCATAGAATGATAGATTCTTCTTAATCATTTAATTTCTGAAGTTTCCCAGCTTAAAATCTAGATTATATTCTGGGTTTTCATCCCTTCCGTATACATGTACCTGCTGGATTATGCAAATTAATTACATGGTTGCAAAAGGTGTGAGCATACGTTACGAGTTTTGAATTTTTGTGTTGATATATTTGTTCAACTGCGAGGTTTTGTTTAGATTCCGACTTGACCGTTGTTCTTTAATTGAGGATAAAGTTGAATTACCTGTATCATACAATATTATTTGGTAAATGCTATGAGGAGAATAGAGAAAAAAAAATCGTAAAGTAAAAGTTTCTGAGGATTTAACCAAAAATAGCTTCTGTTGCATGTCACTATTTCCAAAATCGTTAAGTTTAGTAAGTATTTTCTTCAGTACTCTTAAGGGTGCCAGTTCATACTGAAGGTAACCAAGCATGACGCAGACTGTGTAATTCTCAGGACTTTTACAATTCTATTACATACACAGCATCATATAATCCTACAACAAATGACTTCATAAAAGAAAGAGAGGACAAACTCAGGAAAATACAATACCTTTAACAGAATTGTGGTATTGGATAGACCCATATGTGTGTGCAGTCATTACTCTGACACTGTTCCGATAAATTAAAATGGACAAGAATGTCCAAGTCATAGGGCAAGTTTTCTTTTCGTTCACTATTATAATTTCCCACATTATCAATAAGTTTTGCACCAGACGTGATACTTTTGTTTCACATGAAATTATCTTAATATACACGTGCGAGTTTGACATATCTTCCAATGTTGAATAATGACATTGATACCGTGAAACTATTAGTGAAACATTCAATGATGTAATTCCCTGAATTTCAACAGACACATTGGGTGAAATTGAAGGAGACACAGACGACAATACACCGGAGGAACATGAAGGTAAATTGCGATTATACAATATGTTTGAAAAGAATAGTTAGAATGTTGATCATAATTTTAACACGAAAGAAAACCCAAACTTGTCGCAAAGGGAATCTACATCAAGGCATATTATCAGTAGACACATCCCCACT